>JANPWX010000073.1:3812842-3933874 GCA_024734555.1 Trochalopteron elliotii
CGCGGCTGCGGAATAATGAGCGCCAACAGCGCTCCCGGCCAGGCTCCGCCGCCCGCGCCCTGGGAGCAACAGCCGGGAGGGCTGGGGCAGGGGTTCCCCGGCGGCAGCGGGACCTGCCCGTCCGCTGTGGCGGGAGGGACACGACTCACACACGCGACAGCCGCCGCCGCCGCCGCCCTTGCGGGGTGACCTTCAGGGCGCTGCACAAACGCCACTGCCGCCTCCGGGTCGGGGACACCCAGCCGCCGGCAGCGCGCCCCTGGCCCGGCCGGGTGGGATCGGGGGTTTCTCTGCGGGGACGCCTCTGTGATCACAGGTAACCAGTGTGCCTTGGTCCCCTGGTACCATTGCAGAACAGTTAAATTAAATCTGTGCATCCAAGCACAGTTGGGTTCGCCTCTGAACTTCCTGTCAGGTTGCAATGTTGTATTCCACGTATTTTCTTGCCCTTAAGCCACTGATACATTCTCTGAACTTTAGCTCCGTCTTCTTTTTTTTCCCTTATGGTCCAGAATCGCAATGAATGCACACAAGATGAGCCTTTCCACGGTACCACCCAGCAGGTGCACATTCTGGTGGCTGCCTGCAAGAATGGCCTAGCCTGGAGTTAAGGACTAGCCAAACACGGCATTGGTCTTGTCAGGTCTCAAGAGGAAGTGGTCTGGCCACCATCATCACATATCCTTCCTAAGCCATTAAAGCTGGCATTTAGGGGACAAGTCATAAATGGGACACCCTTTTTCAAGTGATCTATGGCTACAGCCCTGAACCAGCCCCTGAAGCAACTGAGGGACCTGTTTCTTTAGGCCCTTAGCCACTCTAGGTCCACACAGGCCAGATACCCTCAAACTCCCAACACCACTCATGGCAGTCAGTGGCTGAGGATGGCTTCTTTAGCTTTAGACATGCAACCAGACTTCTCAAAGCCATGAAGGCTTGTGGGTTAGAGATTGTGTTACAGAGGTTGTGTACCAAGAAGGCCGTGTGTGTTTAATTGGGAGTGTCTGGTTTGATGGAGATGCCATGATACATTATACATGACCAAAGGGAGCCAGGTGTGCCACATGGATTTTCATCCTGGGTTAGGGGAATCGGCTCTCTGTGGTGTTTATGTGATGGGAAAGAGCTGGAGAACCAAGGGGAAGAGGATAATTGGAATCTCTCTTTTCTCCTTGATGTCTGGTCAGAGCTGGTCTTTTAATGAGTCCTGGTGATGGTGGTTGATAACAAAAGCAAACACAGACAGCAGTACCTGATACCCAAGCGAACATCATCTACACTGCAGTGAAGGCAGTATCAGTTACAGCTTAAGGCAGCTGTGATTACAATCAAGCCAATAAATACACAAGCACTGCTGAAGGAAAAACTATCCATTTTTGACTCCCCAGACCACAGTGCAGTTGCTGCTCTTGCTAGCTAGTCTGTTCCTCTCAGCTACTGGGCTACAAGTCTGCAGTGGCAACTGGGGAGCTGAACCAGCTTTCCTTCTAATGCCCTGGGTGCAATTTATAGCCCAGGCATGCTACCCTACAAAGGACAGCAGTTTGGGAATTATGCATGGGTGTGTGGTGGTGTCACACAAGCATGAAATCAACTCACCAGAGCAATGCTCTGTCTCTTGTTATCCATGGGCCAGGACCCAGTTCATCTGCTCTGTGGAAGACACAGCACACTAGTTAGCTCAGGGCACATGCAACAGCAGCAGTCAGTGCAGCCCTCTCCTTCTTGCCTTCTGCCTGAGCAATAGGGTCAGCCAAACCAAAACAGGCATGGGACGTTCAGGGAGGTTCAAAGTGATACTGAAATCAGGAAAGATTTGAACAGGGATACACTCTACCACAGCATTATTTCTTATGACCATAGAGAATGAATTTGTAGAAAGCAACTAGAGAATATCTAAAGAACTGTATCACAATTACATGGTAAATGGCCACCCAGAAACATGATCTTCCTCTGAGCACACGCACACCATCACCACAAGGTCCAGTGCTGCTGGTGGAAGCTGAGCTATGGGAGCTCCTGGCTTCATCAGTGTTTGTTCAGGGATCACTGAGAAACTCTCTCCTCCTCCTGCAAGCATCTGTATTTCTGTATAAATACACAGACAAGTCCTGTTGGGTTGGTGGTGGCCAGAAGTATCAAATCCCTGTGAGTGCACAGGCTGGGGCATGCTGGACGTGGAGTGGGCAAAATACCCTTGATGAGGGTCGCAAACCATTCCTGCCAACCTTTTACAAAACTGAAGACTGTCCTATGTGTGCTCAGGACATGCGCTTTACTTGATGTCTGTGGATTATCCACTCAGAATCAGCAGAACTAATAGGCAATGAGGTGCCAAATTTTATTCAAATTTACTGTTTGTTTGGCTGCTCAGATATCAATCAGGCAGTCTCTAAGGCCACCACCGTATGATCTGATTTTTTAAGGCGATAAGGGCCTGAGGCAACGTTGTAACTGCCAAGAACAAAATGTGCAAAGCAATGCATGTCCAGGAGATTAGCTGCAGAACAGAGGACAGGGTTAGGGAAAGTTGTGCACTGACACCTAGGAAGGAGTAACCTACAGAATGGAAGCTGCTAAGTGTTTATCTCACTGCGTTTCGAGCATAGCCATCAAAGAGATTTCCTGCTTCCTTTCGATCTCCTGCCTTGTGGGACTGGGAAGAAAGCAACTAGAAGAAGGAAAGATGTCTCACTATGGGGCAGGAGAGTGGACAATTATTTCTAATGAAGCAGCAGAAGAGAAATGGCCAGTGCAGAGCAAAGCAAAGTAAGGATTTCTCTGGCTTGATTTCTGCCCCTTAGTGCCATTTTTTTGGGGAAAGGAGACTGCTGCTGATGGTCACACACAGAAACTTTGGGCAATGTGTGATCTAGAAACATCTCTGAAGGTGGCTGGGAGTGATGCTGTGATGAGCAGCAGGAAAAAGGCATGCCAGGGCAGGGAGCAACTCAGGCTGTGGGACCAAGTGCAAGTTATAAGGAGACAGAAGTGTGCAAAATGTCCTCAAGTCGTTACTATTCCATGGACTGCCACTGCAAACAAATGGGGATGGGGCTGCTTGGACTGGCATGCCCAGGAGCTGGGAAAGGGCAGATGCTCAACTGCTTGGCACCAAGCCTGCATCACACACAAGAAGTGAGAGAGGACGAGGAGCTGAACAGCAGCCCTCAGACTGCCATCAAGATGCCAGGTGGCAAACAGCCATTTTATAGTCCTCTGGGGGCCTTGAGGGAGAGAGTAGTGACCCTCAAGAACTGCCCTCAGGGTCCCAGCATAGCACGTGCCAGTGTTTGGTCCCCATTCCAGCATTTTGGTCCTGCAGGATGCTGCCTTGGGATTTTCCTCCAATTTTCTGCCTGAAAGGTTCAGGAGAAAAAAACCCACACAGGGGCTGCTGCATGTAACCCTGGCTCAAGAAGGGTATATTGGCTCCCAGGACAAAACTGTCCTTCAAGTCCTCCTCCTTCCTCTCCTTATCCCTCTTACAGGTGTGGGGTCACTAGCAATTAGATTTACAGAAACATGCAGTTGGTTTTCTGAGCACAACGACTGCACAATTTAAACAGATTAACTGCATATAGCTGTGCAAGCTGTGGTAACTAAGGTCAAGGATTCATGAAGTGGTAGGACCTGAGAAAGTAAATATATGTAGAAATAACCTCCTCCGAAATTCAGACATGGGGACACTATTCTTTTCCTCAATATCAGTTCTGGTTATGTTGGGGTGCTTGCACAGCTTGCCCTTGACAAAATGAGGTGTAAGACAACAGCTGTAAAACAGGTAAGTGACTCTAAAGAGCATGGATGGATGGAAAACCCAAAAGTGTCTGAGGCATTTGCCCCAAACTTGCTTTGCCAGAGAAGAAAACAAACACCAGACCTCAGCTGATCATGGCTAAAGAGGATGGCATCCATCAGCTGGATTAAATGATAACCAGGGAATGACAAAGACAATGTTGAGACAAAAAATGAGTTGGTTGGAAAGACTGTATAAAAGAAAAATAAAAACCAGTAACAGAGCAGGGAGAGGCCTCAGACTGTCAGAATCCAGTGTGGCACATCCCAGCCTCTGTAGAGGTCAGATGCAGCAGTTCTCCATCCGTCTGACACCATCAGCAGCAGGCACCCAGTGCATGGCCTGACCCCGTGGGGTGCAGCGTGTGGGACTCACACTCTGGGAGGGGCTGTGACCTGCTGGTGTCCCTTCCTGCCAGCAGGTGCATTAGCTGATTGTAGGGAGTGGCATGGGCACCCTCAGAGCTGGAGCTGGCCACAGCTCCAGTGGGAGCAGGACATAACTGGGGGGACCTGTGCTCCCAGAAGTGACCCCCATGCCAGTGAGAGAGGGGTTGGTGCCCACATGTCTGGGGATTAGTTACTAAAGTGAACCAGCAGGAATTTATAAGTATTTTCTAAGTGTCTAACCTAGTGGTTGAATTGCTGTATTGCTGACCCTGAATATATAGCTCATGGATTGTTCATTAATTACATGTCCTTAATAAATCAATTAACCATTTCAGTCCTGATTTGGTTTAACTTATGTGAACTGAGCCACTTTTTCATGCCACCGTGACCAGCTGATGCAGGCTTTTGACCAGTCCTGGTGGGAGAAGGCCTAAATGCTCAGTGATAGAAAAAAAAGATTCACTTCATGTTGAACTGGTGAGTATGTGCAGAACAAACGAAGGTTTTTGGGGTGGACTGGATAGGTGAAGACAGAAAAGGGGGATGCAATAGAGGCAATGGGATGTGTGCCTGGTGTTTGATAACTGGGATAAATACTTCTAGTGGATAGTATAGAGTTCTGGTGATTGCTACAATGAAACCTGCCAGCTGCCAACACTGTTCTGATGGAGACAAAGGCAACTTGGGAAGGCAGCAGAAGTCACATCATATTGCCAGAATTTCGGGTTTTGGCTGATGTGGAAAAATGACTCTGATCTCACAGAAAATAATATGAAAATACTGTCTTGCATGAAACCTACCCTGTTCTCCTTGGCATATCTGGAAGTGTTCACTACACAGGGAAGCAGCATTACCCAGGAACTGGCTATGAAGCTATCAAGAGCACATGTTTTGTGATAATGGGCACCTGGAACCTTACTGGAGCAGTAGCCAGCTTCCTGGTATGCAGCCACCAAGCTCAGGCAGCTACAGGAGCTCCTGATTAAACCAGCAGCTGCAAATCTGAGGCACTGATTCAGCTTCACCCTTGCTGGTCCAAAAAAATTGTCCCCATTTGACTCCTACTGGGTGTAGAAGCATTGTGCACCACCACAACAGCCTGCCAGCACTCTTCTGTTCAGGCAGTAAGATCTCAGGACTTCATTCTCCACTTGGCCCTGACCACAAGCCCAGTATGGGGTTTCTGATGAAGGTTGTGTTTGGGCACCAGCCTGCTTCTCTGCTCCAGTCAGAGCTCTGCTGTCTCCAGTGCCTGCCAGCCAGGGACATCCAGCAGGAAACCAAGTCACAGAATGAGAACTAAATAAACTCCGAAACTATTTTGAGGCCTTCTCTAAAAGAAAAAGAAAAACAAAGTTTATAAAAATGAAAACAAAATCAGAGTGGAAAAACATTTCTATTTTTAGCCATCAGGAGCAAGACCTATCTAAGCAGCATCACACAGGAGCTGGCAATGAGAATGGTAAGTTAAGGTCTGACTTGTTCCTAAACAGCAGTGGGATGGTACATGATTTACAACGCCTCCCAGAGGCCTTTGTCCTTCTCCTCATGGGAGGTCTTTTCCCTGAAACTAGTCACAGATGTATGTGGTACTTTTAAAGATTACTCTGGCATTGTCCACACTAAAACTTCTTACCAGCTGAAGGTGGATGTCTCTGCAAACTGGAGAGCCTGCTGCCCACTGTGGGCTTCTTAGTGGGCTTTGATTTGGCTTGGGTTGTCTGGTTCCACTGTGACATCCTGCAGTGACCAACACTGCACCCTGACTTGAAGTGACACATGACGTGTGAAAAACAAACACATTTTCACTGGAGAATCCCTCTACAGTCCTGAACATCCAGTTATTATGACCACAGATATCATGCAGCTGTGATGGAAGCTGTCTGCCTTAATTTCCCTTATGTGAATTTGGTGCCGTGGTAACCATTTTGGAGTCTGAAATTCCCTTTTCTCTTTTAGCCAGTCCTGTGGACTGCACCACACTACACATCCTGAGAGGCATTATCATGCAGGCCAAAAGGGGCAGACACATTCAATAGGTGCTTAAAGAGCACTTTCTCATTATAATTCTCATATAATTTTTATTATAATTAGTAGGTGTTAAGAACCTGACCTGTGTGAATGATTTAAAAAGCTGGAGGAGCCTCAGTGTGTGTTTTTAGGTGCTTGTATACCTTGGAAAATCTGCTTTGCCTTTGTGCTCAGACAGGCAGGATACCTTTGACAGGGACATTTGTACCAGAACTGTGTCAAAGTGAATCCATCCTGCAACATTGTGTCAGGACCCGGGCACTTGTGTAGCTGGTGCCCACAGGTTGACCAGGCATTTCCCAGAAACTCTCAGTCCCGGCTAAACAAGATACCACAAGTGACGGCCACAGGGAGGTGAACACCATGAGCAAACAGCTCCACTGTGTCTGCCCTAACAACGGGACAGGTCATGTGCTGTGATGCTGCTGTTATTGACATAAGGCAATACCTTTGTTTTTCCCTTATTTAAACCCTATTTATCAGCTGAATAACACAAATCCTTGGAGGATATAATTGTGACAAGACCTCCAAGTCAGCTAGTATTGAGTTGCACTTTTTCTCTCAGGGGAAACATCTCCAAAATACTAACATGCAAATCTGTTCTTCTGCATGTTAAAAGAATTCCCCAGGCAACCAGGACCAGGAACTGAATAGAAATTCCTTTTTCTCCCCAGCCATATTTCCTTCTGGAAAAAGCAGTTGCTGTTGGCAGTCAAAGATAAGCTACTATTGCCTGATATTCAAAGCACTTCACAAATGAACACTCCTTACCAAAATGGTCTTACTAACCAGTTTTATTACAAGAGAGTTTTGGTGACTGTAAACACATAAGACTGGAAACACACCAAAGGTCCATTTAATCCAGTGTGCCTTCTCCAGCTGTGGTCAGTATGAAATATTTAGGAAAAGAGCCTGAGAACAGGGCAAGTAGACAGTGACAGTGTGACCTCCCAGGTGCCAGCAGTCTGCCACCTAGGGATTTCCCAAGCCAGGGAGTACACCGGCAGCTAAACAAACTGGGCGTAGTCCCCAGCCTAATCTGTGGCTCACTTTGAGAAGCAGTTTGTATCCGGCATGTTGCACCTCACCCTCCAGCCCCTGCAAGTTCACCGGGGTGAGCTTTAGAGGCCAGCAGGGGTGCAGGGGTGAGGGAGGTGTCACCACAGCCACACACTGCACAGACAGAGCCAGCACTGGCCTGTCACTGGTTCATTTCATCACGGCTCAGCAAGAGGGTTCAAAGCTGTCCCTGGTCTGGCTGAGTAAGTCACCATTAGCCCCAGGGTGCCCACAGAGCAGCTTTCCCACGGGGAAGTTACAGGTGAACCATAAACCCCGCTGGACATGGGAGTTCACCTGACGAGGGAGGTACCTGTCTTACTGTCAGGCTGCTGTTTGAGCACCCACATGTCAACACCACCAGAAAACATACAACAGCCTACAGCACAAGAGTGCACAAAGAGAATCTTTCTCCTTCAGATGCAGCCTCCTAGCACAAGGGAATTACCTCTCATTTTTCTGGTGAAATGACCGGCTGAGGTGGCCTTTGTGTCACCTGTGGTGACTCACCGACTTGCAGTCTGTCCTTGCCGCACGAGGCTTGCCACATGGAAGGACACATTCTGCTAGGCACATACTTAATTTATAAGTGCTAATTAATTGCATAATGGATTAGATAGCAAAGTCCCTGTTCTATATTGTGTTCAAAATGCCATCTGGAAATAGGCTGGTGTGGTTAGTAAGATGGCTGCTCTCTTAAACCTGATACCTTTGTAAGAGAATCTGTCCTGGCATTATTGATGAGGCAGAACTGCACATTAAAGATGTGTATTTTATTCTCCAGGAGAATGTTTTTGAGATGGCAAACATTTGGTCATTGGGAAGACTGATCAGTGTGCTTCATTCCCATGGCAAGTGGTGGGATGAATATCCTGTTATAAATGTAAAGCAAATAGTTTACTCAAAGAGCTTTAAATGTCATCAGTCTCTTAGAAAATGCATGTCAGTAGTGCTCATGTGACTCTGAAAGCAGCATGGCTGTTTAATATAACTTTTGCCTCCACTTAGGCCCAGTGGGTGCCTATGAGTGAGAGCAGCTGTCTTTATACTGACAGCCCTGTTCAGGTCAGGGAGGCTCTGACCCTCCTCTGAACTGACAGTCTGAAGCACTGGACAGACATTGCTGTTTCAGTCCTTCCACGTTTATCTTGGGGATCAGGTTTCCAGGAATCTGCTGCAGTTGAGTTCCCCTAATGAAATGGCACAGGAAAGTCACCCACATCAGGCCCTGAACAGGCCTGCAAATCCTGTTCTCCCTACCTTGACTTCCAAGCAATCTGAAGAGTAAATGCACATCCATTATCTGGCCCTGTTTCTGGGAGGTGCATGTGGGACTTGGGGAGCTGGTGGCAGAAGAAGGAGAAGAGCCAGTGTTTTGCCACCTCAGATAAGGCTCTGTGCAGGTGACAGCACTGTCCTGGCCAGCTGGCAGGTGTCTGGAGAGGCTGCAGCTGGGAGCCCTGCACAGAGCCATGAGCAGCTGCCCAGAGCCTGTGCCTGCTGCACTTAGGAGAGAGGGCTCTGTGTGTCTGGCCCCGTGCCTCCGGCAGAGCAAAGCGCTTTCTAGGTATTGGGGAACTGGGTCTGGCAGCAACACCCTTCCAAGGCAGGGAAGTCCCCATTTCATCAGTGGGAGGAATTGTGGGTTTACCTGCATGGAGATGCTCCAGAAACCTAATTTGAATGAATTTTGCAAGTGATGAAACTTTAAATACTTATTTAGAGCACATTAAAGCCACATGTGGGCATTTTAGCTTAAGAAGAACATTTGATTTAGCCCACCCTTATTAAAGGTATCCACTTTAATGTAGTTGACTCACCTATTTAAAATTCATGCCTCTAGTTCACTTAGATGACTTTTCTCCTCCATGTTCTTTTGTACAGAAGCTATTCAAAAGAGAAGGGTCTTGTATGGGATTATCTAAAAGAAATGTCAGGAGCAGAAGTGAGGGAGACCAGACACACACAAGTACTCAGGGAAGAAGCTTTTCTCTCCACTGTCATTCTACCACTGCAGGAGTTGTTTTCTGCAGATCTAGCACTCTTTTTCTACCCTTTCCACATCAGACTTTGCAACGGACCTGAACAGGAGAGGCAAGATGGGAAGAACAAGATAGTGGTTGTCTTGTCTGGCTCCAAGCAACACTGTGCAGAAAATTCATGAAAATGCCATAGTCATTTCAGACTGCAGTCTAGGGATCATTTATTATGCCCTTCCAGCACAACACAGACAGTATAATTTCATTCCATTACTTCTTCAGTCTGCCTGATAGTTTATCTTTGGCTGAAACACAAAGTCAGGTATTTGCTGCAGTCAAATTTTCCAGGCATTTTGCTGGATACATGTTTTCCATTGAAATCAATTTTGCTTTTATAAAACTACTCTTTTATAATCCTTTTCCCTCTGACAGATATGTGTCTCTGTGCAAAATCACAGTCCTTGCCTTCTTGGGGATGCAGCTTTGGTATACAAGCAGTTTAAAAAAACTAAATGGGGAACACTGATATTTTTCCAGGGAGGCTGAAATTATTACACCAGAATGAATGCAAATTTCTCCTAACCTCAAATACCTCTCTCTCACTGTCACTGCTATGCCTAGGTTCTTGAGGACATAGGGTGGGTCCTTTTTTTATCCCAATGTACCAGCAAAGCCTGCAAGATCTGCAGGGTGGTCCCAGCCTCAGGCATGCTGCAGGAACCAAAAGAGGATCTGGTGCACAGCTTCAAGGTTTCTTCATATGTAAGCCACAAATTTAGCCTTTTCTATTCCCTCACCCAAATGGCAACATGAGGCTGGGCAGTGCAGAGAGATGCAGACACACATTGAAATAAAGCATAAAAATGAGCAAGACAGAGAAATGGAGAACAGCCTCTCTAGGGCAGGTAATTCACTCTTAAATATTTCAATCTCAGTTCAAGACTCAATTAATTCAAATATAAGACCACCCTCACTGTGCTGCACTGTCTCAGCATTCTGGGATCATCAGTAATGCTCAGAACATGTGAGCAGTTTTCCAGTGCTGGATCTTAACACGAAAGTAAGGACAAGAGTCACTGCTTCTTACCTTTTCCTAAGGCAGAAAGCAAGAGATGGGAAAAGTGACTTGGCCTTGCTCACAATGGACAGATGTTTACCAGGGCACTGAAGACAGCACTCACAAGTCAAATTATAGTGACAGTGTGTTTGGACCATGACTCGTGGACCCATCTGGCTAAAGCCAGGGGTCCACAGCAGGGCTGGACACAAATGTCAGGTGAAGGTCTACAGACAGGATCTTCTCTTGCAACATTCATAGATACTCACCCATCCTGCCTTCTACTGCCAGGACCCCTTGGGCCTAGACCTTTCCTCAGGCTGCCAGTCATCCATCTGGAAAATGACAGTGCTCTGAAAGGTCCTGTAGAAACAAAGTTTAAGTTATTAACCCATCAGGGACCTATAACCTATGACCTTCTTACAGCACTCTTCCGTGAAGCCGAATAAAACAGTGTATTCAGCTGAGTCTATGACAAATGCATTTGTTTGCCTAATTTTCTCATTTGCCACAGGAAAAATTGGAATTATTATTTCTGACCAAATGAGTTTTAGCTTTTCTCATTAGCCTTTCACAATCTGTAGCTCACAGATTGGGAGGAAAGGACTTTCAGCAATTTTGGCTGAAAGTAAGATGACTAAAGGTCAAAACCCAGAACAGGAGAGAAGGCTTTGATGGTCTAGAGAAGTTTCCAGCCTCCTTCTATAACTCCTGACTTCTTGAGGAGTTTAAAAATGGCAAAAAGTGACAGAACCAGACAAATCTTTACCCAGGTAATGGAATGGGCTGTTCAGGTCAGATGCTGTGACTCACACACACTGATCTACTGTAAAAAGCCAACTGAAAAATTAAGAGCTTATCTGTACTGAAGTGTCACTTTTAGCTTGGTTACATCAATTTAGATCACTGTGGTGAACTTTATGTGACACTAGAGCTGTGAAATCTCCCATGGCCTGAGGCAGACACAGAATGTATATCCTATGGCATCCTGCATTCATGCCTGGATCTGCTGTTGGACCTAAAGGACCATCCACTCTCCTCCAAGCCACTGCACCTTCCACTGCCCTGTGCCCGTGTACTGGAATTGAAGTAAGCTGAGGTGAATGCAGCCTTGAACACGTGGGTGCAGTATCCTGAGTCAGAGGCTGGTCAGAAGCCTCTCATGTGTCCTCCTTGAGCCTAAACTTTGGACTAGATGTGTGCCTCTCCTAGGAGCTGCACCAAGGACACCAGGCTACTGCCTGGACAGAGAAGGTGCCAGCAGCACACAGCTGGAGCCACAGCCAGGCTGGACTGTGCCCCTTATCATCTCTGCACTGCATGATCTGTGTGAGGTGGGGCTCACCTCTGCAGCAGTGAAAGCCACAGAGAAGAGCACCTCAAAAGGAAACTAGTTCTTGAGACAAGTTTTTTTGAGGGTTTTTTGGTTGACATAAGTGTGTCAGTACTAGGGCATTCACAAGCTCTTTTTTTTTTGCACTCCTAACCAGCCCAGCTTCATGAGAAAAATGGTGAAATGTAGGCCAATGCTCTACAAAGCCAGGTAATCTTTTATTTCTGTGAGAGCAATCAAATATATACATCTGATCACAGTTAGTGAATGTTGCAGCCCATTGCCAGTGGAAGCAGAACATGCTTCATGGAATGCTGCTTTTGGGGAAGTGGGACACATTTGCTAGTGCCCAACCTGTAGTGGGCAGGGCTTTGGGGACTTGACAAGAAGGTCACCCTCACACAGCTCCTGCATGGCACGCCTTGCCCCGCTCTGTGGCTTTGGGACACCAGCCCTGAGGGTGCTGGTGATGACACTGAGACATTGAGGGGCACAAAGGAGCAGGGGAGAAGGAGCCCTTCTACACAGAGGCACACCCAGCACACAGGTCCCCAGACTGCTACTCATCACAGCATGTATGATGGAGAAAACAAGACTTCAGGGAGATGATGCCACTTGTGGAGTATATCCTATGGCAGATGAGCTGTAATTCTTTGTCTGTACAATGTTAGAAACCGGGGGTGGTGTTTTTAAAGATATTTTCTTTACTGGAGCTAAGAATGGCAGGTTTCACAATGAAGCTGTTGTTCAATTAAACGTGAATCAGTGTGTTTGCAGACCTGACTGAGACAGGGAAGTAATAAAACAAAGACACTAAAACTTATCAGTAATTCTTACCATTTCTTAGTGATGTTTCTAATCCGTGCCTTTGACCCTTCAGTAATTCTACTTGGTTCTTTGCTGCCATAACACTTAGAAAGTAACTGAAAATTTTATGCCACTTGTTACCTTATCATATTTGCTTTACTACAGCCCAAGACAAAGGCCAATATATCATAAGATAAAACTCCAACTCCATATTTGGATTCCTACATGAATGAGTTGAATTTTAAATGAGCGGAACTCACAATCTCTCTCACTTCTTTTAATAGAAACTCAAGGGTTCCTGAGAAATCAACTCTTTTATCAGACTTTCAGATATGGTCTTGGGGATGTGGCTTTTTAAGCAAATCATAGGCCCTGGTCCTCATGAACTTTGTGCCATTCATACAGGTGTTGAGTGGGGAGGCTCCTTAGACCTCACAAAGCTATTTTTACTTTTTCTTTCACATGACTTGAGGGACAGCTTTGCACCCCGTCAGGCTGGTTTAGTCACAAAGGCTGGATTACCAAAGACTTCAGTTGGCCTACAGATGGGTCTGGTAGCAAAGAGGGGTGAGCTGCCTTGCTGCACCACCCTTGCAGCAAAGCCCTGTTTTCTGCCTGTGAGTTACAGCCTGGTACGAAGCACAGCCTTGACACACACCATCTCCACAGAGAGACACCTCCCTGGTAAAACTCACTGGTGCTGGAGAAGGGTTTGTACAAAGCTGTGGTTGAAAGACAAGCTTTTTTGACTGCACCTGCTTTCTACAACTTCATTGTGAGGGGAAAGGAGGGGCAGACACTGATCTCCTTTCTGTGGTGACCAGTGATAGGACTCAAGGGAACAGGCAGAAGTTGTGTCAGGAGAGGTTTAGGTTGGATATTACAAAAGGGCTCTTCCCCCAGAGCGTGGTTGGGCACTGGAACAGGCTCCCTAGGGAAATGGTCACAGCACCAAGTCTGCCAGATCTCAGGAAGCACTTGGACAATGCTCTCAGGCACATGGTGATACTTGGGGCATCCTGTGCAGGGTCAGGAGTTGAACTCGATGATCCTGATGAGTTCCTTCCACTCAGCATATTCTGTGATTCTGTGATGTATCAGTGCTTTACATTGGCAAAGTTTTCACTTCCAAGAAGAGAGAAGAGTTTAATCATTGGCAGTCCTATTCAGGTCATTGTAAAGGAATTTAAAATTGAGAGCTCTATTGTTATGGACTTGGTTAAGTGAAAAACAACCTCCCCTTGACACATATGCCACATATATCCACAACATAAACACAAGTTTCACAGGCATGCAGCTATAGACAAGACACCAGCCTGAGAAGGGTCCTGGTGACTTGCATGCAGTTTGATCACATGGCAGGATTATACAGAAGAAACAGCATAAAATAAAGTTAAAAGGTGGCAGATTCAAGGCTAACAAAAGAAAAAGCTTCATCAAATGGGTAATTAAATTCTGGAGCTTGCTGCCAGCAGTGCTATGGGTGTCTAAAATAGATTTCAAAATATGATTTTACAAAGTTGCAAACAGATCTATTAAGTGCTATTAAATAGCAAGATTTTAGGAAGCTTTCAAGAACTCACAGCCTGGCAAGTACACCAGAGAATTACCACTACATGCTTGCCTTTCTCATAGAGTTTTCTCTAAATATCTGCTATCAACCACTGACAAAGAGAGGATATTAGACTAGACAGACTTATAGAGGGATCCAACGTGCCCATTTTTTCATTTAGAGTTTCCTCTGTTGGTGCTAATTTACTTTAATGATGAGGGTTGTAAACCACAGGTGTTCACCAGTTGCTTTTCTCAAGAGCTGGGCCATCCCTGCAGCCCAGGCAACCTCTTCGAGTGACAAACTCTAAATCCATCAGGAGACAGTCATGTCATGTTCTCCTGGGTGAATTTATCTGACTGCTGCCTACTGGAAATGTAACTTCCCAGGCATTTACTTCACAAACCATAAGTGGTTCACCCAGCTCAAATGCAAAGGATTGCAGCAGGCAAAGATATTGACTCCAGGTCTCCCATGTGCTTTGCCAGCACCCAAACGCCTGATCTGTGCTTCTCAACACAGGAGACAAGAGCAGGACAGGGAGGAGGAGGTAAAATAGGCAAAGAATTATAACTGTGCAGATTTTTATAGGTCAGGATATCATCACACCCTCCTGCCCCTGAGATTTACAGTGCACACCTCTCTTTGGTGGCCTTCTTCAACTGGTGTGGGCAGATCTGCCTGCACAGAAAACTGAACACGCCTGGGAGTCCTGCTGCAGCAGTGGTCACTGCTGCTGCTAAACATAAGGTCAAACTCTGTTTCAGCAAGGAATTTGTCCTCTGAGCTGTAACATGGTTTGGACTTGAGTACACAGGTGAGACAACAACATGCAGTAGTAACATGGTTAGCAGAGAACTGGGCTGTAACGTGACCCCCTGGCATAGAGATCTACCCGCATAAATATCACTTCAGGCGTGACAGATGGAGGGAAAGCAGTCTCTGCTGCATTATGTTACTGTTTCCAAATGTAACAGATCCCAGGCTGCTCTGATTTTTGAGACTTTTGCCTGAGCCACTGCTCTTCTTCCTATGTGATACTTGGCTCCATGGGCTGGAAGCCCCTGAGGTAACTCCCCAAGAAACACCATTGGGAAACCTGGGCTTAATTTCTGGTTCTGCCCAAAAATTTCTCATCATTGTTTAGGAAACTGAAGAGGTTACAGGTGACATCTCTGTGCCTCCACTTGTCTCCTGTAAAGCAGGGCTTGCAGCAGTTTTTAGCCCCTTAGGAATGTGAGGAGAAGGTAAAGATTCGAGGGAAGGGGTGTGGTACTCAGATTCGGTGGTACCAGAGACAGGCAAGCCCTGTGGATGGTGCACAGAACTGGGATGAACTTTTTCCCTGACATCCTGGGAAGGTGGCTGCAAATGAAGCTCAACCTGCCTGTGGGAGATTTTCTGCATGACTTGACGTAAATCCAGACTTTTTCTCTTCCAGTATGCTCGAGCTCTGCCTTGGGATGGCAGCAGAACAGATGGCTGGCCTGTGTAGCATTGGGTCAATAACTCAGGACCTCAGCTGTGGAGGGGAGTCTCTCTGCACCAGCATCACAAGCATCTAGTGCTGTCACAACTGCAGAGCCCAAAGTCAAAATATCCCAGCTCCAGGTCAATGCTGAGAGGAACCACAGTTCCTTCAGGCTTCCCCAAATAACCACAGAAGTGCGTGTTCCAGAACAGCATGTTCTACCTCAAGCCATGTGGTTATTTCATCTAGCAGTGGGCTTCAGGGGAGCTACTTTATCACCAGCTGCAGCAGGGCTGAACTGTTTCCTGCCATTGATTAAGGAAATAAAAGTCACCAAGCACAGATTTTCCTGAAATCCTTGTGTGAAGCTCTTCCCCTGAGCATGCTCTCCACTGATTGTGTTGCTTTGCCAAGCCTTGTTAAGGCTTCTCCATTGTTCTTCGTGTGCTGTCAATCAATCACAGTTGCCTGTTAACACTGGCAGGCTTTGCAAACACAAATATCCAATTAAGATCCTTAATTACCACCACGTAACATTCAGATGTATTCACTGGGGAAGGGACATGTGAAAAAAATCAAGGAAGAAACTGAGCAGAATGGGGGGAGGAAGGTGGACCCCTTCCAATGATTTTATTTGCAGAAGGATATAATTAATCTAGAATAATATGCAAGCTTTTTAAAAAAGAAAATTAACATCAAGAGAATCTGAAGCTCAGAATCAGCTGTCTCTTCTTTGAGAGTTAAATGCATTAGCTCCAGAGGCAGAAAAGAAAGAGAAAAATAGGTTTAGGATTTTTGTGTATCTTAAAACAAGTGGAATCTACACCCACTGGTATGACACTGCAAATATTCCACATAATTTGTATCACAGGTGCAGGTCTTGTCGCTAAAGGGAAATGTGCCTCTATTTGCCAGTTAAAAACCTGTTGTTGACAGACCTCATCCTACCCTTTTACTTTCTCTCCTGTCCAGCCCAGGCTTCCTCTGCCAGTTTTACTGCCTGAGGCATGTGCAAAAGGCAGTACTGAAGGCAGGGTGAGCAACAAGTAGGCTGGATTTGGGATTGAGAGAAGATGATATCACACTGTTCATCATGACCTCACAGGGGTGGGAGGGAACTTGGTGAAATGTGTTAAGCTGTTATTCCAGAAGGGAAACTTTAGGTAGTGATTTTGAGTGTGTCTGATTTAGACATGTAGGTGACCTTCTCAGCCAGATGGACACCAAGTTTCTCCAGGGTATGTCTACAATGAAAGTCTTCCAGCATATATATATATTGCTAGAGCCGTGACAAAAATACTTCAGTAATGGAGATGCCATTCATACCGCAGAGAAGTTATTTTCTCAGCTATTTAAATAGACTATGCTGTAATTTCTTTTTTTCCAAGCATAATTTAAATTATGCTAGGGCCAGAACTGTGATGAGTTGGATGTGTATTCTCCAGTATACTCCGAGCTAGTATACTTCAACAATACAGCAAAAAAATTTAATACAGAGTAATCCACGTACATGTTATAAAATCCACCATTACCCCTTGGAAAGGGAAAAACAAACCTGAGGATAAGTATTCTCTCCAGTGTGAGAAACCAACAGCTTTGCTGAGGAGCCAACAGCAGTAACTCTGATTTTCCCACCTTTTATTTAACTATTCCCTTCAGTGATCTGTCCTCAGCCCTCAGGACATTGAGGATGCCAGTGGTTCCTTTATGGTTTTGAAGTTTCTACCCCACCAGAAAATAAGTTTATACTCATGAACTAAACACATTAAGAAATCACAGTCCAACCTGCAAACTCTGCAGGACAATAAAGAAGTTGAACAGCCTTCAGAGCACAAACAACATAAAGTGCAGCAGTGACTCGTCAGTCTTTTCCCCTCACAGCTGTAGTTGTCTATTAAACAGACTTGTAAAATATTACATGGTTATAGATGGATTTGCTCAAATTTTTGTTTTCCCCTCTTCCTTAGCTGAAGGGTGGAAAGAAAAGCATACATTTCTATAGTCCTGGAATCAAGACTGGTTTTGCCTAAATATAGAGCAAACCAAAGGATCTATTTTTTCAGCAGACCGACTGTTTTTTGAAAGGGAGTGACCAAGCAAGCATATATTGCTATGATAAGACTGAGAAGACCAAAACAGGTGAAAGGCTATAATTCCTTGCCCACTTGAACCCTCTCAGGTCTGGCTGAGATTTAACCACTCCTTTGACAATGGTCCAGCCCATATGTGTGAACGAGGCACCGAGCACCAAAGCAGCCAGAAAGAATTCCTGAATGCCCGTGTGGAGAGATTTCTTTAACTGAAGACAGGATCTGTCAATCACAGTTTCCTTTAGTGCAGGGCAGTGAGAGTGGGCTGGGCAATACCTATGTCAGAACACAGACCCACAAATGGAATAAAAAATGTAAAGATGTGGAGATCTTAATTATTTTGGAAACAGGAGATGGCAGTTACTAATGTCAAGCAGTTTTTGAATATAAGGATGAGTGCTCCAATTGCTGGAAGATTTTTAAATAGAAAATGAACAAAGAACAAGCAGGATAATGATGAACTATTGCATACTTTACATGCAGATCTGTAAGGCCTGTGTTATTCTTTAAATAAGGGCAAATAGCATATAAAGAAAATAGGCATCTAAAAAGCAAGATCTGCGTATCTTATACAGCAATAAAATTACCTCCCCTCCCCTAGGTTTATCTGGGGGAAATTATTTAGAATTTCTTGAGTTTTTAATTGTGGTTTCTCAGGCATGTCTAATGGCTCATATTTCAGCTGCAGCATAATGTCTCTAGCTTTCTATTTAAGTAATACTTTGCTTTGGCGAAGAGAACGAACGTGGCCTGGGAACAGTCTGCAATCTCCTCCAGTCAAATTCACAAACATAATTCTAGGGTTTTATCTGCTGCTGCAGTCAGCTGCTGAGAAAATTACATTATTACATGTGCAATTATTAAGGTAATCATAAAATACAACATACTGATTTTGCCACAAGCACACCCCCCACCTCCCCCACCTGCCCCCCAGCTGGCAAAAACCATCTTTATCTGCATCACATCAAGGCTGGCTCTCTGACTGCCACAACACTTTTTTTGTCATCAGTGGCACACTAGGATACTTTATCCCAGGTTTTATCCATATACTCAGGAATGTTTGACATGACTATAAATAATTCAGTGCTGACACATAGATTTTCAAAAGGCTTTAGTCTCACTTATAATGCAAGATAAAGCGAAGTGCCTGGTAGGAAGGAGGCAGCATGAGAACCATTCTTGAACTATTTTCTTTACCTGAGTGACTAAGCAGTGAAACGGCACTTATAAGACTACATCTTTGTGGGAAAATGCACCCAGCTGAAAAGCTGGAATAGGCAGAGCTGGTGGAAAATCCCCAGCAAAAGTCCCCAGAACAGCTCACAGCCCCTGATGGGAGAGTCAGCCATGAATAGTTAACACATTCTTGGCCTGTATAGATTTCCTTTCCACAAGTCCTGGAAGGGCAAGATGGTCTGAGACAAAACACTTACAGGACACATTGTTCACTGGAAGGCATTGTGGAAAACAGGAGTTAAAAAAACCATATAATCTGTGGTAAGAAGATGGGAAGTTTGCATGCTCCCAGGATACAAGAAGCATGTGAAAATTCTCAAAGAAGCACAAGGGTAAGTTTCTTAATTCTGTCCATGCCATCAGGGCCTCAAGACAAAAGAAATTCAAAAAAGGAAAGGAAATAATCCAGCCTGGCTTCATCCTTTCTAGCCTGGTAACAGTGAGGACTGAGTCTTAGCTCAAGGTCTAGGATTTGATATTTTGCTGGTTCCAAGGAGGCTTCCTTGGCTTGATGACCTGCAGAGTAGGAATCTCCAGCTAAGACTCCGACTGGCAGAAGACAGGGGCTAGCTGTCCTTGCCTGATGCTCTTTTCATCATTTCATGCCTGTCCTTAGAGCAGGAGGACCAGAAAGAGATGTTAATGCGAGGATGACATACATCTGGCCTCCTGTGTGACATTCAGGCAAAATCCCTTTCAGCCACACAGAAATGCCTCAGTGGCAAAGTGTGTTGCTGCACTTACAGCAACATCAACTTGCCTTCTGGAGTTCAAGGAGAAAATGCTGCAGAACAGGACTCCAACCTTGGCTTTTTCCACTACCATCAAGGGCAACTTGGGACAGCAAAAGAGAGGGACCTTGAGAGTAATTTTCCTGCAAGGACACTGTTTCCCTGCGGAGCAGGCTGTAGTGCTGCTGGTGCCCCAGGCGGTGCCGTGCCCTGACCCTGCACACACGTGGATGTGCAGCACCTCCGGCCTTCGCTCAGCCTTGGGAGGCTCCTGAGGCTCTGCCGGCTCCTCGCTCACCCGGCCTGACCCACACCTGGGCCCGGCACTGCCACCTGCTCCCTCCTGCTGGCTGGGACACCATGCTGCCTTCCCACGGCCCATGTGCCAGCACGGGGCCCTTCCTGATTGGGACCTGGCCCACATGGACCGGCCCAGCCCCACAAAGGGGCCGAGGAGCGCGGGGTGCAGGTCCCTGCCACTGCTGAGCCCCGCGGAGGTGTCAGAGGAGCGGGCCTCGGGCCGGGCAATGAGGTCTGGCAGCGGCTCTGGGCTGGTATGCTGCCCAAACCAGTTACACCAGCACCGCTGCCCTCCCAGCCCCCACGCCGAGCTGGCCAGGACACTGGGAGGCCTCCAGGCAGACAGGGGCGGGGATGGGACCTGTGGAGCTGCTACAGCTCCTTCTTGGATGCTGGCCAAGAAGGAAAGCCGTGTGGCACCTTGACCCACGTGGTTTGGGACCAGCCATTGCAGACACTTGCTAACATTGCAGAGTAAAGTTGTGGCATCGGCAGGGCTGTGCAGTAAGTACTGGTGCATAGTGTAACTAAACAAGGTCCATCTAAGGAAAAATGTGAACCTCTCCATAGGGCTGCAGCTATCCCTCTGTCTCACATTTCCCAAGATGAATGCTGTTTTATTTCCCTGCTCTTAGCAGCCTTTTGACATCTTTCACCCTTGGAGACCTTTCTGGCAAAATTTGCCATGTCTCTCACCTAGTTCCCTTAGGGTGAGAATTCTTTTCTAAAAGTCCTGTTTCTTCCTTTCCTTCACATACCCATCTGGTAGCCTGGGATCATACACTGATCTAATTTTTTCTGTCCATTTCTTTTGATATCTCCCTGCACTATCTTCTGCTCTCATTTCCCTCTTCTAGCTCTCTAGATATTCCCAGATCCAGGGAAGCTAAAGCAGAGATTTCTGATGTGGACTTTGTGGGTCTGGTCAAATATGCTTCTCACTGGGAAAAGAGGTCGAGAGAGAGAGAACAGACAAGAACCCTGACTTACCGGGCTGATGACCAGACATTTTTTCCCAAGGCAAGTTTTCCGAGGACTGACACAGTAGGTAGGTGGAAAGCGAATGGCTTTCAGAGGGAAACAACCAGTGTTGCATCAAAGGTCACAATGAGCATGTATGATCAGGTCAGGCTGGTGCACCACTCCAAGCCCTCTTGTCCACCCCAGCACACCCATTCTGGTGTGAGCCATACACCAGCTCCTCAGACTGGAAGACATCTGGTTCATACTAAAGAGAGAACTTTTCCCATCAGTTGCTGCGTTTGTCACTGTTTTCCCTCTTCCTTCTGGTGAAACAAAATATATTATCCTCCACTTGTGCTCACATGTGATTAGAGGTTGTTTCATGAGAGATGGGTCAGAGCTCCTGGGTATTAAGAGATATTAAGGGAAAATTTCCAAAACAGTAATTTCACACTACAAAGTCATAGCTCTTCTCTTGAAGCGAAGGCCCCTACCCTTTTCTTGGTCTTAATCCACTGATGAGTTTTCAACAAAAGCATAAAAGCAACATAAGCATTATTGAAAGAGCTGACTTTGTGCCAGGTACACATTCCCACTCATAACTGGTGTCCTGAAGTCACAACCATACTTATCTCTTCTCCCCTCCATTTTGACTGCATTTGAAAAGAGAAAATGGTCCTCTAGGTATGAATGTCACAAAATGCCAATATCCTTCACTCATCATTGCAACACAAGTGGCAGCACTGCTTTGACAACACATCTGTCTCGGCCTGCAGCTCACCTGGTATCGGCTGTTGTGCAAGTGCTTCCTGAAAACCCCACAGTGTTTTTCCTGTGAGGCCAGCAGGGGCTGGAATTGGGTCAGGTTCTGAATGCAGATCGCTGCTTTGGTGGGCAGGGTGTGAGCAGCTGTCAGAGCCAGCACCACTCCAATCCTCTCCCATTCTTTCCTGCACACCACTGACCTGTACTGCTGCAGCACCACGAGATCTCTGCGTAAAGGCTCCAGGCGGCTGAGCAAGAAGTAGGTAGGGAGGTTTTGGTTTCAGAGAGATTGTGCTTGACACCATTTGGGTTACAATGAGGTGGAAGCTAAAGCCCTGCTCGCTACCTGGAAGTTTCATCCAGCCATTCCCACCTGCATTGTTGGCATGCCTGGGACAGCCCTGGCTGCTCTCAAGACAGACCGTGCAAACATTGCAGACAAAATGTGCTCCAAGCCCTAACTTGTTGCAACACTTCTGGGGTTATAACCTGAATCTGTAGATGTGCATTGTGAAAACTGGGCAGCAGAAGGGGTGAGAAATCAAACCTGCTGTGAGTGCCCAGGTGGCTCCTGTGTGCTTTAATTGCCTCTTCATCGTACTGTGCTACTCCTGGTGACCTTGACTTCAGCAAGAAGGCAGCCAGCTTAGATGAACCACAGACCAGCAGTGCTTAGCTGTCAAATTCCAGCTGGTGACTGTTGGCAGGATGAGAAAAATGACTTCTAATCCTCGGTGGTTCATATCTCACTTGCAATAGGCCCAAATTAGCTGTTTGCTTATGGGGCTGAGATCTGAATGGGCTACTGAAGCTGCTCTAACCCTAGAGAAAGGGCAAGGATTTGGGAGGGTCTGGTAAAACTACTAGTCTTGCAACAAACCTGGCATGTAACCATGCCCAAGTCACCTGGTTTTAGACCCCTTATCTTGCTTCCCTGCATGCAGTGTAAGCACTCTTCAGACTTTTGGAGGCTGGTACTCTGAGGTCTGTAATAAGTTTGGCCACAATATATGCTCAGCAAAGTCCACAAGAAAGAACTGGCTATCACCAACACTTGCCCCTTTCCTGCAGCCCTTCACACGCATGGATGCAAGGTCTCAGTTCACCTAGAAAATGCAGGACAGGGACATTAGCTCCAGCTCTGCCTGTTTCCCATGCCATGTGGATAAGACAGAGCTTCAGGCTCCAGGTTTGGGAACAAGTTACTCTCCTCAATGCTAAATTCATTTTAAAAGCAGCAGCATCTTTTTTTTTCTCACCTCCTCCCTCCCCACAAGAGCATGAAGTGCCTTTCAGGTAACAGGCCATACCCAAGGATTCCTCAAGATGTTAGCACAGGAAATCTTGGCTTAGAGAAAGCTGCTGTTGTTAGGACAACATGTATCACAAATGCTGCCATTGCTGCATACTCCCTGCCTGGTCTCAACCACTCTCCTTATGCTTCACGGACTCTCTCCCACTTGACAGGCTGAAAATGAGGTCAAATGCTCTGGAAATGGTTTGTGCCACTCTTTTCTGTGTATGATAAAAAGGCCCAAATGAAAGCATTTCTGAAGTAGCACTATATGAGCAAAGATACTAAGCTGAAGTGTTGTATTAAAGGTGCTGTTGATCAAACTGCTGCAGTTGACTGACTTTGCATGGACAAACCAGGCCAGAGAAGTCAGTGAGTCATTCATGTCTGCAAGGACAGAGATGCCCTTCTCTCACACACCTGAGTAGCAGATCTGGTTAATGATAACACATGGCTTACATTTGCAAGGTGCACCCATCCCATAGCAGCTTTTCAGCAGCAAATAGCAAGGCTGCACATCTGGAGCTGTACTGCTGTCTGGCCAAGAAGGAGGCTGAATATAACCTGTCAGATCTGCGACTAGAGGGCACGACAGAATGGAAGGGAGAGAAACTAAGTCCTAACATCTGGGACACAGCAAAGGTGTGCTGTTAACAGACTGCAAAGAAAAGTTAAATCCATGTGATTAGAACCAGTACACAAAGCATCCAGATCTCTCAGTTACACATCTCACTGAAGACATGGCTGGTGGCAAATTTTTCTAGCAGCGGTGGGCCTTTCCTGCTTCAGATATGATTGCCACCTGCTGACCAGTTGTGCCTTCTTTGGGCACAAACAAGCCCCCATTCTCCTCCCATTATCAGCAAGACTCCACTGCATTTAGTTTGTGCTATCTGATCAGATTGCAACCAGAGGTCATATAACTGTACAGACCATTAAGCACCAGTTCACTTGAGCAGAAGTAAATGGCTCCATTCTACTGAAGTACCATTACTCACACAGTTCACCTTAAGTTCTGGGATATCATCTCAGCAAAGCAATGAAGGCAATAAAAATGCAATCTGCCCAAGACATGGTTTTTACTGGGGAGATCTGGATGTGGAAAGTATTTCCAGATCCTTCCAGATCTGTGCTGCTTAATATGTAATGAAACATGTTGTAAGCAGCTAGATCTAAATGTTTGGGAGTGGAATATTTGGACACATGGTTTTGGTTTGTTGTACCCTGCCCCTACCTGCCAAATACAGAGGGTAGGCTTTTAAATGACTTTTCATCCAAATGCATGTGGAAAAATAGCACTGCTGGAAACCTCTCACTGTAGCACAGTTCTGTTTGTGCTGGAAAACCCAGCTATCACCACCCAATAAACCAGAGGAGTGATCTTGGAGGGATTCTTCTCAGCAAATGTCCAAAAATAGCAGATATTGCAAGAGGGTAGAAGGTCATGTAACACCCATGCTACAACACTCCTCTGAGTCCTGCTCCTTACCTATGACAAGCCAGCCACTCCTTTTCTTGCTGCTTGCTAGGCAGTTTCTTATTCACATAGTCTTTCTTTAGCTGCTGTTTTGCTGAGTATCTCACACATTTTTTGAGGCCCAGTTTTCCAAAGAGCTGGGATAGCCACACTGGGCTGAAATCTGTGCATTTCCAAGTTTTATCTCTCATTTCAGTCACAGCCTCTGCCTCTGACTCAGACTGGTGTTTCTGATAGGATCTCAGAGAGGGAGGAAACAAGAATAAATAGCATCACGCCCTCCTCACGTGGGTTGTGGTGCAGAGCTGAAACAAGATGAGGAAGAGCCTGGGCTGGAGAGGGAGGGGGCTCAGCTGAAACTAACCCGCATTTTGAGGATTTCACCACTCTAATGGGGCACTGAAGCAGGGGTATTACCAGCCTCTCCTTCTCTCATCCCAGGACCCAAAGTGGCTATTACTGGCTCCTAACTAGCAGAAGCATGAGCTGTCTGTCCCAGCCTCCCAGAGCTGGCGACAAAGCTGCTCTAAGAGACAATTAATGCTGCTGGGCAAGATGAGGGCAGGTTAGCATGGCAAAGGTCATGCACCCAGGACACCCAGTCCTGGCCCAGGGTGATCCTGTGTTTCCTCCTCTCCAGGGAGCTGCATTAAGGAGAAGTCAAGCACAGGCCACTTTGAATGAGTAACGCTTTGAAACAGTAGTGGGAAGCTAAAGAGCTTTCCTGGCAAATAGGGATAGACAGCTTGAGGATTTTGACGATAAACAACTGATCCTCTGACCTGATTCAAAACCTGGTCTGGTGAGATTCAATGGTGACTCAGCCTCAGAGTAGTGCTCTACATGCCAGGATACGCTGGCCTCAATTTGGTTCTTTGGAGATGCCTGCATGATAAAGAGCTCCTTATATCTGGCACATATTGAGAGTTTCAGGAGGCCACTAGGCTGAAACTGAGTCAGACACTATTACAATCAGTACCTTTCGGCCAGAAAGGCCTGATGATACCCCAGCCATGGATTCCTTGGTATCTCAACAGAGGCAAGATGGAATGAGAAGGGACACGCAGAGTTTTGTGAAGGTCCCCTTGGAAAGGCCCCGTATACATGTGGATATCTTCTAAACATTATCAAGTGCTTTTATTAGGTACCTTCAGTTTAGTTCCTTTGCTCCTCGGGTGCTGCAATATTAAATAAATCCTGCCTCACTTGTTGCACAGTTTCCAATCTCATTCTTTGCCTCCACTAAACAAGATACAGCTACAGGGGCAATAGTGTAACTAGCAAACCTCAGTACTGCACTTGGAATTTATTTTCTCAGATAGTAATAATAAGCCACACCAGCAAAAAGCCTCCTGCTGCTGCTTTTTCCTCTTATCACTACGTTTACAGTAAAGCTTGTGCTGGTTGCAGTTGGCTGGTGGGAGGAGAGGGAGAGAAAAGGTATTTTCCACACTCTTGATAGCTCTATAATTTCCTAGTACAATATAAGGCTAGGTCATGTCATTGATCCCTGCAACACAGGACTTCCCAGGGTAGACAGGGGCAGGCTGCCCATTCGGGGTGAGGGACAGAGCCTTGCAGAAGAAAGGAAAGCAAAAGTTCACACAGGACTGAATCCACACCAGGAGATCATTTTTCTCTTCTCAGCAGAGCTATTATGGTGTAGATGAGCTCTAATATGAGGCAGGAACAGCTGTTTATAACAGTGTGTGTTCATTAACATCTCTTCAATTGGAAGGACAAAATAAGCTGTTGGAAGGAAAAAAAGACCAGCTACTTTCTCTAAGAATTCAAAGACTTCACAGTCAACATCTGAAGGTCACCACATAAGACCTCCAGGAAACAGACTCAGTGGTTGTGACAGTTCTAAAAATAGACAATAATTTTCAAATACCTAAACGTTTTCAAACCTTCTTATATTCCCTAATGAAACAAAACAAGAGAAAATCCCTTCTTTTTCAGATGACTGTTCTTTCTCTCAAAAGGGGAGTGAAACAAGGAGGGGGAAATGAAATACAGTACACTGGGAAACACTGAATATTTACCTGTTTTGTTACATCTTCTTTCTTTTGACATTTGTTGTCATGTAGGCCTCTTTCTGGTCTCTGCCTGAGTTCATGCACAGGAAAACTTGACTTTTGATTTGCAAGGCACAGCTGTAGTATATTCTAATTTTCCCAAGGCCCAGCTGGGGAAAAAGAAAAGGAACAGTGTGTCACTTTACACCTTCACCTCATTCTCCTTGCCTTAGGCTTTTGCTATCTCAGCCTGTTGCACGTCACAGTTTGAATAACACTGCTTGGCAGCCCATTACAGCCATGGGCCAGGCACATATTCCCAAAGGGATTTTCCCTCTGCTCTTACGTGAGCATCTGGGTGCTTCTTGGTTTACATAACTCTGAGAAACATCTGGGGTTTAAAATTCCTAATACCTCAATTTGTTAAGGAAAATAAACACACTTGTAGGATAAGGATGCCATTTGGAGCTTACACCACTTGTTGAGTCAGAGGGAGGAGGAAGAGAGGAGAGGCTGGGTTAATGTGTGCAATTGTATGTCCCAATTCTTTTGATAATGGTTCTGGGCAGCTGATTGTTCCTTCCTGAAGCACACAGAAAATGCCAGAAGACTGCTTTCTGCCAGCTGAACTGAGGGTCAGGCTCTCCACACCACTGAGTGCACAGGAGGGCACGTTTCAGGGAAGTATTTTTAGTGCAGGGGAGCTGACAGACCTGGAGAAGGAAGGCACCTCTCCAGAAGATAAATTGGGCAAGTGCAGAGCATCTGTCCACCCCACTCCTCTGCCAAAGCACTCCCAGCTGGAAGGAAGCCACTTCTTACAGAGGTGAGCAAGTTGCTCACCCACCTGCCCAGGCTCCCTGTTCCCCAACACCTTTCCACACTGCTGCAGAGCACCCTGCCAGTTTTTGAGCTACAGACACGTGCCTGGCAGGACCCCAGCCCAGGTAAGCAGGAGGTGCCCTTGCAGTCACAGGCAGGCCCCTCAGTGCCCCCAGCCAGCCCATGCAAGGCTCACACCAAAAACCCAGCTGAGGACCACTGACAGGCATCCACCCTACCCAGGAAGACTGTTGTTTTGGGTTTTTTAAACACACTTTCTATTGTTCAGGAGATTAAGGATGTAGTTGAGGCTTATGACATTTTTCTTCAGGGGATTTAATTATGGAGGAGGAAAAACAAATCTGTGTATTTATTAACTCTTCCAAGTCCAAAATAAGACATAAGAAAGGCCCCAGCAGAGGCTTATTTAGCCATTGCCCAGGTTCTGACAGTGGTTGCTATCACATATCCAGGAACATGGTAAGACATAGGAAGATCCAGAGTGGATAACTTGTGGAAGGCACCCGGTCAGCCTCCAACACTGCTGTGTGCCAGTGGCAGTGTGCCAGGAAACAGATGATACCAAAAAATCTGAGTACTTTCATACAGGAAAGTTTTGCAATATTTTCCTTAGAGCTGCAATTCCTGGTATCAAGAAATTGCGTAGGTACTTTGATCAAAGGAAAACGGGATTTGAGCTGTCATGACTGCGTAAGAAATCCTGAAAACAGAACTCTATTCACCAATGTATCCCATATTCAGGGGGCATTAAATTTTTTTCCTATTTATTTATTTATTTGCCTAATCATTTGATTTCTGAATTTTGAAGGCCTTTTCCTGGATGACTAAACACCTGAGATTAGTAGCAGTGTACACAAATATTTTTTCTTTGAACAAAGTTAAGCACTTTTCTTCAATTCAAGGTACCATGTATCTCTTCACAGACAGCAAGCACATGGTTCTCCCATGATCTCCACTAAGCTCTCTGCCTAGCCCACAAAGAGTCTGGAAACACTCATATTTAAAAGCAGGTCACAATGAATAAAACCCAGCTTTGAGGCCACCTGCAGATGTATGTAAACTCAACTAGAAATACTGCTGACAAGGCTGTGCATTAGTTTTCTCTTTCATGACCACTGGTACACCTCAGCCAGCCAACTCGCTACTTAAAAACAAGATTAGGTATTTAATGCAAAATCTTTACAGAGAAGACTTCAATAAATCTGATTTCTCATGCACCTTGAACTGTCTTATCTGCACTCAGTTCCAATTTCAGTAAGGGCCACTAACACTGTAAATCTTTTAATTAATACAAATGAATGTTCAGAAAGAACCAGTTGGCTACAGCAAAGTTTCCTTTGTGTCTGTCTTGCAAATCACGCTGACATGTAGTGTTTGATCTCCTCTGACCAGCTGGGTTGTGGTACTTTGTCGTGTGAGGATACAAAAGGAGTTTTTGTTCTGAGGACTACATTTTTAAGATCATAGACTATGAAACTATGAGGCATGGACCCAGGTATTGTACAGGACATTAATACTGGTAATTACTTTTCTTCTCCAACAGCCTTAGATTCACCTGAGGAATTTTTTTAAAAGCAAGTGAGTAAATCACAACAATATGTTTAGGAGTGCTTTACAGTAACCTTTGATAGAGAGCATATGCTGAGGTACCAGCCAGGTCCACTGATACTCAGTTGAGAGGAACCACTTAAATTATTTCCCATTTTGCGATTTCTGAATGATACAGTTACTTCCTTGTCCACTCTTAGGTACCAGGATATCCCAGTTTTTAGATACCTGCATATAATCACGCATTTTTCTCAGGGTGGGATTTTCTTTATTTTAAAATGAATGTAGTTGAACAAGAACTGGTTGAAATGGCTTTGTTCTGTCTGTAGATTTTTAGACGAGTGCCTTTCTCTGCAACTGAGCTGTTCAAAACCAAATAATCCCTGTAACTCAGTGATACAGATATGGAGTTGAACGAAGAATTTTTCCAATCTTAAAATCACCACATTCAGGATTCATTAATGCCTGGGCTTTATATTGGCCTGTATTTAAATCTTAACTGTGACCTCTTCTGAAACATGGTCAAAGTAAATGAGATTACCCCCTCTGCCAAAAAGATGTGACATAAAAATTGAATGTTACTTAGCTTAATTAATCTGAATAGCAAGCTTTCCCCTTTCTAATTACATTGCCCAACTCTGGCTTTTCAAACTGCTGTTTAGATAAACCAATTTGTGTGTATATGTGTGCAGTGTCAAGAACTATAAAAAGAATTAGAATTCTTCTTTCATTAAATTCCAGGAAGTAGCTTTTGGTGTTTTATTCTAGGAAGTCTTGTAAAACAACAATCTTGCAGTGAAGAAAAGGAAAGAACATGCCTTCAAATAAATGCAGTTTTAATGAGAAATTATTTTTGAACATAAATATTAAAAAAATCTAATATATATTAAAAAATCTAATATAAAAAAGTGGTTTTTTAGTGTAAATGTGATACACAGACGAATTAAAGAACACCAATTTTTAATTATCTGACACAACTGTAATTTATGCAACAGTATCCTCAGTTAATCATGTAGGAAGAGATCAGAAAGGAAGAGGTTAAACTTTTAATTGGTTGTTTACTGTTTCAGTTCCAGGCAGCATTTATGTATCTGCATAACACTGGGATGGCTTAGGAATAATAGTGGGTGTACTGACTGTAAATAAGCTGCAAACTACAAGCCCAGGAACAAGTCATGTCTGATGTAATAAATCACAAGTCAGATGCTCTTGTGGTTTGTGACATCATGGGCACTCAAAGTGGTATTTATAAGCTCTATCATGCACTGTCCAAGATTATTGCCAGTTCAGAAATTAAAATGTTTGGGATTATTTTCTTATAGCCTTTCTTAGATAGGGTGACCCATTTGCAGCAAATTTAAACCAATACAGAGGCAGGACTGCTTGGGACCACAGGTCAGGTGAGGCCAGGCACTTACATTCGAGGGAACCTAGTGGAGTTGAGTACACAGGAGTGGTGCTGCTGAGCTGACTATCACTGCTGCTCTTTCATAACCAGTTTTTCTTCCAGCCTCACTTAGGTGACCTAAAACACCAATACAGAAATATTTGAAGAGTGCAGAGAGGAAAACATGGAAGGTGGATGAGGATAAGATGATGACAAAGCAACAGAAAATGATCTGAAGAGACAGAAGGCTGGAAGAGTCATCGCTACAATGATCTGTGATCAGGTAGTGCAGTTTTCAGATACCACAGCACTGCTTGTGGTGGCTCTTCAGGGGGAAGACAGTAACAATCAAATTCTTTGATAGAATACAGAGTTAAATGGTTTTTCCTGCACCTGCTTTGGTCGTAGCACCCTACACTGCTTCAACAAAACTCCAAAAGCAGGTGAAGCACCATTGTAATTCACGGAAAGGCTATGTCTTTCTTCCTGTGTGTTTGATACTACTGTATGATGGCAAAGCATTTTCTGCTTCTACTGGCAGCCTTATTCAGATCAGGATCAAAATATTTCCAGGACCAGTCCCCTCCACAGAGATTAGGGCAGCAATGGTGCATTAGCAGAGAAGGGCAGGCAGCTGCTGGCACAAAAGCTCTGCTGAGGCAGCTGTGGAAGATTGTCCTGTGTGTGCAAGGCTTCAGAGAACAAGAAACCACAAACATTTCTAATCTGATCAAAGAGAGACACTGCAAAATCCTCAGGCACAATCACTGATTGATAAAACAGACAGCAGGAGAAGAGATTTATGATAGAAAGAAAGAAAGAAAGAAAGAGTAATAGTGAGCCTCAGAGGCTTATAACTATTTAATTCAATCAGAAAAAGGTAACAGATGTTTAGTTAAAAGCAGCATTCCTGTTTAATTACTGCAATTATGCTGAAATATTTTGTTTGCACCAGATTGACTGCAAATTTGCTCTGTTCTCAAGGCATTTATATGGCTAAGCAGCACACAAGCTAAACAGGTCTGCTTCTCTGCATCTGTGGTGCCAGCCCCTCTCTGAGGTTTTAGGTCCTCTGAACAGACTCTCACAATGGCCAAACACATTGTTGTGGCTGGGAAATGGTTAGAAAGTCACATTTAAAAATCCTGTAGAGAAAGGAGGTGGCCTTCCTGATACTGTGTTGCATGAGGGTTTACCACAGAGACTGTTAGTGGCACTGCTATAACCAGGGTGATCTCGACTTATCAGCAAGGTCATCTTTGGGTACCTCCCTCCCTCCCCGTCTGCAACCTGGGGAAAATGGACATCCCCAGGCACAGATGTCTTCTTTGTTATCCTACTGGACTGGAAGACCAACCTATGCATATTTTGTTTGCCTGTGATTTTTGCAAGAAATGAGCCTGCCAGCTGACACTATTGTTGTTGGTCTGCAGAAGAGGAAGCCCATTTCTCTGGTACAAAGGCATCAGTATTATTGCCAGCCAAAATTACAGGCGAAAGGACTAACTGCAAGTGCCAGAGAGCTAAAAGCCAGAATGCTTAAGTAAATCCTGTATGAAATGTGCATGATACAATTTCCCTGTTCTTCCAGGATCAAGTGACTGATTGTAATTAGTTGAATTGTTGAGGTAAAACCCATCTACTAAAGGAACTTGTAAAGGATTTCCTTCAAGAGGCCTCTGAAATTTCCAAGTCATTTTAAGTTCACCAAACAAAACTGTAAAGCAGCAAAATAGTCTTGAACTGGAAGTGCCTCCTCTCTTTCTCTATTTCAGAAAGGTGGAGTGGTGCTCTCTTGACTTCAGTGATGGCTGCAGCTTTACCCTTCAAATGACCTCTGTATTTCAGTGGAAATAATGCTGGTGTAGAGCAGGAAGGAACTAGGAGTGACTTGTCACTGCTGTGATAAAGAATTGCTTCTGTGGGGAAGCTTATCAAAGAGGTCTGCCCTGCTCTTAGGCATGAACACAGTCCATCCTACTTTCCAATGAAGCTAAAAATTCTCAGTACCCAGCAGTAGTTAGTTCAGACTTGGCATTTCCTAAACACATTCATAGAGGTAGAACAGACTCTGCTATCTCAAGGGGTTGAAAGGGAAAGCAAATGCCTGGGACCTGCAAGGCTGGCAGGTCAGGAGCCTGGTTAACAGGCTCCAATCGAGCACTGATGGCTGCAGACAGTGACCAGAAGCAGCTCCCAGCTGGCAGGGCTTCAGCTTCCTGTGTGACACAAGTCAGTGGCACTGGGCCATGGACCAGCACACAAAGTACCCTCAGTACAGCAAACAGAGATGCTGGAGACTGTGTGGCCTAGCAAGGTCTGGGCTTTTCTCTGGGCTTTTAGACACAGCCTCCTGCTGCTGGGGCAGCAGTACTGTTCAGGATCTTTGGTTGTTGGGACCATGAGCAGAGGGCTGGGTGGGTATAAGGCTGTTTAGAGATTTTCACTGGGGCCAAGGTGGGTATATGGAGAAGAAAAACTGTGCTGCTGACTTGCTGATACTACTAATCTCATCCTCCACACTACTCCACCAGAGATTTAGAACCCTGAACATCAAGTGTAAACCCCCTAGAGACATCTGTCCTTCACATAACCCGCTAAGGTTTGTGTTTCAGCACTGGAACTGAGAGCAGCGGAGCTGCCCCTCTGGTCCAGCCTTTTGTGCCCTTCCTCTCTGTTACACATTCACATTACAGAGTTCCAGGCCTGAACATGAGACAGGAGACACCTTAAATTTGAAGTAGCTTTCTCATTCTTCTGAGGTCTAAAATGCCACACCTAGAAATTTCTGAGACAGGAAGAGTTAGCATTTCAAATAAGCAACCTGATATCCAAAGCAGTTGTCTCTGACAGATTCCAAATCTTTAGAACAGGGTTATGCCAGGACACAAGTGAAGAAAAAACACTTGGATTAATGAAAGAAGTGAGTAACAATAGATTTAATTAATCAATAACCACACAGACACCCTTTGGAGCCACTGCTAGCCAGCTGGAAAGTTTCTCTCTTGCTTAACAAAGTCAAACTCTAAGTGCCTTATTGCTCAATGGTGATTTTTTTTTTTTAAGCCTTAGGTTTGCATTTCATCTGGAATTACTGACCTTTCAAAAACATTGACCCTTTTGTGTGCACTTATGGTTTTTTCCTTCTGGTGAAAGGACAAGAGAAAATGTTCAGTGACATTGAACTGATAAACAAGGTGTAGATGTCTCAGGAGTATTTCTGTATGACTTCTCCCGAATAAACAATCCGTGCCCGAACACATTTTGAAATGTGGACTGTGAGTTGATAGCTCCCGAGGATGTACCTGCTCCTTGTGTATGTGAACACATGCTGGAAAATGTTCAAAATTTTTTTTTGCTTTTCTCATGATAAGAGGTTTTCCAAGCGCTAAACAGGCAGACAGCTTGAGACATAAAAACTGTCAACCTGAAGAGACAAGATGGCCATAAAAAGGAGAGCAAACAGTATTGAAGAGACCAGGCAAGGTAACACTGAGTAGGACCTATAACCTAGTACAGGAGTGGCTTATCTTAAAGCAGAAAAAGGCACTCCTTTTCTGGAATAACTACAACTGCAGGTAGAGCCAGATATGTCAAGGAAAGGCACCACTAAAATGAAACATGAAGAACACTAATTTTAGCCTAGTGAGCAAATCAGCTCTTTTAAGATTGTCATTCCTGTGTGGATTTAATATAGCCTCTTCAAACCAAGCAAATCAAATACATACAGAAGGGTAGACTTCCCTTCTCATGTGACTTAGCCTACCACCCTCAGTGGGACACTCCAGTTCATCCCCACATAAGCAGATGAATCTGTTGTACAGAAATGGATTCACTCGGAGTGCAGTTTCCTTGCTCCTCTTCCTGGGATCCCTCTTCATCACATACAGGTAAAGAAAAGGTGGATACCGATTCCTGATCCTTCACTAGTGACCTGGTATTTGGGAACCCAGGCACTGGAATCTGAGCCCCTTTTTCACAGTTCCCAGTAAGTTCAACAGTAATAGCTCTCACAGGCTTTGGGCTAGCTTTGGTTCAGTACAATGAAAAAACACTTCATACTGCCTTACCAATACTTTTGAGACTGTATGTTTCTTCTGGAAGGTATTTTACAGTTGTCAGTAACCTAAGCAATAAAACATCTTGCCCTACATTACAAATTTTCTGCCCTTAAGATATTTGACTATGCTTTTAAGATCTAAATCTCCCCTCCTGATGCTCCTCCATACACATTCATTCTCTAAGTTTCAATAAGTATTCTGAATCAAACAGATATTTAAGAAGCACAAAGAAAATCCCATTGGAAACAAGTACATATTTATAGAAGTTTTAAAGGTATGATCACTGCATGTAATAAAAATAAAGCCCACAGCCAAGCACCAAATTCCACAGTGACATCAGCACCATAAGTTATGCAATGCAATTATGATTTTACACACCAAGAGACTATGGAAGGGGCAGAGAACAGCAAGGAAAGCAAATCACAGAGAATTGCAGGTGCATGGAAAACAGTGGGTTTGCTTCTTATTTTGCAGTTTGTAACAGCCTGGTGTTAGCTGTTTTCTCTATTTTTTTCATTTCCATTTCCTGTCAACATACAATAAGCACTACTGAGTAATCACACGTATATGACTCTATATAACCATCTACAGCTCTGCACCAAATTGGGGTTTTTTGGACTAACTGCAAAGAGCTGACCTCCAGTGAGACCAGCTAACCAGCTTTCAGATCCAGGCTATGCAGCTTGCATGGGAAAGGCAGGAAACAGGAAGTGTCCATTTCTCTAAGCCGGGCCCCTGGACTTGAGGTTGTTCTGCATTTCCATTAATCCTTTTCAGTGGTCCAAGCCCTGCTACTCTGAAGCAAGAAAGAGATGGAAAACAGTCCTAAGACACAGGATGTAAATGCTGCAGTATTGCAGTAAACTGCTGTTCATCCAAGAAACTTGAGAACAAGCAGAGGCCACATGATTAAAATAGGCTTTTGCATTATTCATTTCTGGGCCACACTGAACAAAGCTCTGATAGACAGAGAAGTGGTGACAAACATTTAGACCCTAGGATGGATCTGACTGCTGAGCACTTTATTCTGTGGGTTTCCCATCAGGTTTTGTGCTTCTCTGCCCTATGTAGTGGAGCATGGGACAGAGATGCTCGTGGCAGGGCTGAGCCAAGGCTCCTGTGTGTGAGCTGGATCGAGACATCAATTCACATCAACCTGGATAAACAGTCCCTCCTTCCATGCCATTAGCAATGGCAGCATGACAGAGCCTGCTTTTTTCACCACTGTGGACTTCAGACAGGACTTTTAGATACACCAAGGTTAATCTTCTTGGAGAATATATATTTATTAGGTTACGTAACACAAAGATAAGTAATTTCTACAGCACTTCTTTCTGTCATAAACCAGTGATATGTATCTGTTATCTCAATTAGCTGATGCTATTTCAAGTGAAAGAGATCATGTTGAAAGCTGGAATCTAAAGGGACAAAGGACCTTCAAGATCCAGATCTAGTTTAACTTACCCTTGCATACATCACAGGAACTGCACCAAAGATAAGGTAGTACACTTCATTGCTATGATCAAATCTGCACTGTTTCTCTTTATCCCAACAGGTCCTGATTGAACTGCTCTCCTTCCCAGTGCTTCAGTTGGAGCACACAAATAATCCAGCTGAATCAGACTATTCCCAGGACAAATACAGTTTGCTGGACTGGGGCCACAGTTCTTATCTTCCAGAGTTAAGCTCTCAGTGTTTCAATTCTTACACATATGCTTTGGGTGCTTAAGGTAGGATCATCAGTCATGATCTATGATTGTTTAGGAGCCTCTATGTTTGACACAGAAACTCCCTTTTTAAACAAAAACAAAAAATAAAGGCAAAACCAAAACCACTGTGATTATAGAAAATGGACAATCAGTAAATTATTTGGGATGAAGAAAGAAATCTAATGAAGTTATTGCAAAGCAAACATACTAGATTTTCATGTATACAGTGTAAAATCATGTGTAGTTTTATTAACCAGGAAAACTTATACTTGAGTAAATCTAATGTTTTAACTCAAATCCAATAGGTGCTGTTTAAAAATACTCAGCAATCTTATATGTAGTATTTATAGCATAGGTTATTCATAATGTAATTTAAAGTTCAGGTACTTTACCCATGTGCTATTCAGCTTTCCCCTCTGATTTTGGACAGGGAATATAGACATCTTAATTTCACAAACCTCTCTCCTATTCCAACTTTGAAACTGTGAACCCCTTTAGCTACCTTGGGATATTTCCATCAATAAAATTTTGTTAGAAGTTTTGTTATTTGCACATTTTGAGTGTAGTAACTGAGATACAGGCTGGGTGCCACTGCCAGCCCTGAAGCCGCCTGTTTATACACAGGATCAGCTGGTTTGTCCTGCCACAAAACTAAGGACAAGGAGTAGGGATCCTTCCCCCCTCTTCAGCCTATTCAACCCAGTACACTCTTTACAGATACTCCCAAATAGGACCACAGGGTCAAATTACACCATAAATCTTTAAAGGTTCTTGGGGCATTTGTTTTCACCAAACTGTCTGTTTCCCTTTCCAGGGTTGGTTGTTTGGAACACAATGGAGATTTCTGTTTATTTATATAATGAGATTACATCTTGCAGCCTTGCTCTGCTAGAGTTGCAGACTTAGAACAAATCACAGAAATATGGGGCTGGAAGGACCTCAGAGGCCCTTCCTTATGAAAAAGTAAACATGCCAACACCATCACTGATTAACAAATCTTTGTTCTTAAGGGACTTCATAAACAGGGACTTCCCAGCCTTCAAGGCTTTTTCATTGCTTCTTTCTTCCTATTTTCAGAATAAATCTCCTTCTGATACTTAACCAAAATCTTTGTTTATGCTAACAAAGCTGGCCACTATTTGTGGCACACCCCTCCTGTCACAGAAGCAGAGAACAATTAAACCCTGTCCTTTTTATAGCTGTGCTAGAAGAGAATTTCCCATGTTCCTCCTCAATTTTTTTTTCCTAAACCCAGTAAATGCAATTCCTTCAATAGTTTTTCTTTACCAGGTTTTCTAGACCTGTGACAGTTTTCACTGCTCAATTCTAAACCCACCTCTCTCTGTGTCTGAGGCTGAGATATGCTTTAGGTAGGACAATTTTTTTTTTCTGTGATGTCAGCAGAGAGCTTCTTAAATATGTAAGATATGTCAGGTGATACTACAAACTGTATCAGATTTTCTCCACCAAAGAGAACAAGAACAAATTCAGTAACTTTCTTCTTAGAATTTTTTTGGTATTATTGTAAGAGTACTCTGGTATGTCCAGCACACCATCATTGAAATCATCAGAATGAAAATGTAACAATTGTGAACATCACATTAGTTTTGTTACCCTAATTCTTGATTCGCTCATTCCCTCAGTCTAGCTCTTTTCTTCAGTAGTTTTGTTTTGTCTTTGACACCTTGTGGGCATTTTTTGGGAATGCTTGTCCTTTCCTGGATCTGTAAACTGTCACTTAATACATTGAGACTTCACCTGAGTAAGACTGTGGGCTTTAAAATTTGGGTTTTCAAAGTAACATAATAATGTATCTGATGACAAAGCACCTAAGAAGATAGATGTCAGGGACCGTAAACCTGGTATTTTTGAGAGTAACAGGAAGAATTCAGACTGCAAAAGAGGAAAGCAGAGCACTTGGTGTAGCACATCCTTTGCCCTCTAGTGAGAAGCCCAGTGCAGAGAAGCAGCTCTGGGAATTGCCTGCATGCTGGCACAAAGAGCTCCATGAAATCACTGGTTAGGCCGGAAGGGGGAGAGGCGAGGTTATGTTCAGTATCCGGATGAGGCTCCTTAGCAGGAATGGCTTTGGTCTTGGGTTGTCATTGAACCTCTTTGTTCTCCCCTGATTTATTGAACAATGTGATTCTGTTTCTCTCCATGAATGTGACTCCTTATGGGTTACTGCAGTTTTGTTTATTCTTTGTATAAAACTTAGGGACTGGCCTTTTTCCCCCCCTATCTTCATAGCAGACGGGCTTGTCTGATCTTTCAAAACTGTGCTGTGCTTCTCCAGAAGAGCAGAGATAGCTGGATCATGTCTGGATCATTATCATAAAATGCAGTCAGGAGGAAATATAAAGGAATTCAGGCTGTTGTAAATAGTGCCATACAATGTAGGACAGCTATTTAGGTACTCACTTCTCCCCTCACAGGGGTTCAAGTTTTCATCAGCCTGCTCTGTTACTTGCCAGCACAAAATCACCAGGTGCTACAGAAATTGCAGGCAAGCCCAAGTTTAACAAGTTTTGTGCTTACAAACAGCATCCCAGTGAGATTCAGGGAGGCGAGTGAGCTGTTTAACAACAGAGATGACAAGTCACTCCACAGTTAGTTAGTAGCCTGGCACACTTTTTTGCAGCAAGCCAGCTTTATAGGCCTCCTGTTCATCACTGTCACAGAGGCTGGGAGGGAGTGTCAAAAATGCATAATGGAACTGTAGTGGTCTAGGGAGATTATCAGGCCACGTAGTCCAATGTGCTTACCCACTTAAATATTTTGCTTCCTCTCAGCCCTTCTTTCTTACTGTTTCCTGTGATCCTGTGATTCTCCCCCTTCTGCCTGCAGACACACAGCTCTAGCTGTTGCTTGATCTCATTTCTGTGACATTTCAGGCACTCTTCCTGCTGACTTGTTCCATCTGGTTATTACCCTTTGAGTGAGAAGTAGCTCTTGCCTGCATCTCTGCTGAGTCTCTTAGTCTGTGTGTGGAGTGTTTCAGCTCCTCCTTTCTGAACAAGCAGTCTTGAGCAGGTTTATAAATAGGAGCTTTCAAGTTAATGAGAGAGGGTGCGGGGGTGAGGAAGAGAGAAACTGCACTGAAGTCACTTTGGAGGCAGCTCCTAATGCTCCTCAGGATGACAGCTTTGCAGGCACAGCCACAGAGGGACGTTTGGAGAAGGGATGGTTAAGCACTGAAAGGGGGAAAGGGGTTTAAGTCTTGGCTCTGCCACAGGTTTTATTCCAGCTTGGGAGAAGTCATACTTCCTCTCAGTTCTCCCTGGGCTGAATCCTCTTCCTGCTTCCCTCTCAGCAAATGTATTGTAATGTCTGTGGGGCAAGAATGGTCTATTCCTATGCATTTACTTGCAGATCAATTAAACAAGGCTTGTCTCTTGCTGGGACCTCAGTATTGTCAGGATAACACAGACTTCTGGTTAGAGGCAGTGCCCTGGCTCATACACATGGCATCCTCTGGCTGGGGCACAGCATGCACCTTGCACTTTATGACTTTTCCCCCCCTGTTCATTTTTATTATCCCCTCTTAGGGCTGGTAAATACAACAACACAAGTCTGCTGGGACTAAAATCCTTGTACTGACTTCCAGCCCACTTTCCACAAGGATAATTTATTTGCCTTATCTGTAGTATGAAGACAAAACACAGCCAGGGTGACCGAATTCATACAGCTGGCATGTGGGCCAGCAGCTTCATGTTTGGACAACACTCTGCATGGGCTACACGGTTTGTAAATGCCAAGTGTCACTTTATTTGGGCTCCAAACGAAAAAGCAGGGACCTACACCAAAATGACAGCAGAGCAGTGGCTGTGAGGCAGCTCTCTAATGCCATATGAATATGTGTGACAAAAAAGAGGTGGGGGCTGGACACACTAGAAGCAGTATCAGACCTGAACACCACATCCCACTCCTGAGAAGCTTTACAGGAGTTACAAGGTTATTAGACAAGTACTCTCCACTTGCAAGTCCTTGGACTCAATGTGACATCTGCAGTGCTTAATAGATATATGGAGGTGACACAAGGTCAGATTTAGACTAAAAACTGCATACAAGTACAGTGGGTCATGGATGATTGTCTGGAACTGTGCCTGGTTGCCTCCAAACATGAAGGTTCTGCTGCAAATCACAGCAAGTTCTGTCTTTGTCTGCAGTGGAAATAATCCAGATTCATTCTGCTGGAGAGCCAGAATGCAGATTTGTTTGAAATACTCCATGTATGTACAAAAGAAATGCATGCTCCTTCATGCATTACTTGTGTACCTCACACAGACTAAATCTCAAGCACACTGTGCTCTTCAGCCACCAAATTAGGACTGATTCCTTCCAAAGATGATAGAATGAAATCCTCTCCCCCTCGTATTCTTCAGAATCCCCTTTCTGAAGAGGTTCAGAAATTTTCATTTCCAATCATGGAAATGTTTTTAAATCCTCATACGCTCTCTCCTTCTGAGAGAAATCCTTGTTTAGTCCACAGTTAAAACTGATCACTAAAAACAAGCTCTCTGCTTTCCAAACACCCAGCTGCAAGAACTGGCTGTTCAGGAAAGCAACAAGAACCACTTAAAACATTCTGGCAATGTGAGATACCAAGCTTTACAGGCAGATTTTCAGGAACCTGTTCAGCATTTTGATGCATATCCAATCAGCAAGAGAGCAGCCCTCATTTTCCTATCCCATCTTAGAAAGTCAATATCCAGTTTGTTCCTATGTTTTTATCCATAAGGGCTAAAGGCATGTTCAGTAGGAAGATGAGATTTTCTCCTCCTTCTGGACATTCACCTCTCCACATAACCCTTGCAAAAATTTTCATGACTCTTACAGACAGCTTGATCAGCCCAGTAGCTTACTGAGGAGGTGTAAGATGTGGTAATGATGTCCTACCAGCAGGTTGCATTCAGACAGCAATTTGGAAGGAGAATGAAAAAGTTAGTCCTTGTATTTTATTAGGTGAATGTGATGTTCCTCTGAAGGCTGTTGGCAAAGTTAAAGGGTTGATGGCATCTTTAACAAGTAGGCTGAACTGCAGCCAGCTCACGCAATTTAACTGGAGACATACTGAACTTCTCAATGAAGTACTACACTCCTACTGCCTCCTGTAATACAGGAGAAACAGGTTTTCTACATACCAAAATGGAAATTTGTTCTGGTGATACTGGGACATGGAAAAAAATCTCCAGTGCTGTTCCTACTGTCATGACTCTAGGAAATCTGCTTCTGTTAGCACCCCAGGAATATGTCTTTCTGTAGTAACACAGTATGTCAGGAAAGGTCTTTTTCAGAACTTCTCCCATCCAAAAAATGCGTTTCATTACTTGCCCTTTTCAGAAGCCAATTTTCTATCCAAAATTTCTTCTATGGCTCTAAAATATTGGGCTAAGTGCTCATCTCACCTCTCCACAAGCATCAACCACACTTTCTGCTTTGCAGAGCATGATGCACAACTGTAGGTCCAGCTTGCTACCCAGTTTCTTGACTGTCAGATCACTGCTTTGTCCACAAGGACACATTGTCTAGCAACAAACAAATGGAACTGGACTAACTTAACACCTACTTCTGTACTGCTTGCAGCCAGGAAAAAAGGTGTTTATTTCACCAGGGTATCTGTTTACTGATCCAGTTCCATGGTTCTCAACCCACGCAATGTGAGATCCCAGGGGTCTGTGAATTATTTTTAAGGAGTCCATGGATAAAGACCAAGAAAAGAAAACCTACACTCTCCATGGGAACCCACAACTCTGCTGGAATTTTTAGTGGCTGGCAAATTGGAAGAATGTGGAAAACCATTTGTCTGGTGTAACAAGATAGGATATGTTCCCTCAGGCATAAAATTTTGGGGAACTGCTGAGAACTCTGCCAAGTTGTAACAGTTGCAGTGTCTAGTTAGCACCTGTCTGTGAGAGCAGCATTTGTGACACATCTAGGGGTACACTGAGCATGTAGCAGCTATTTCTTACTCCATGCCTGGATGAGAGGTATCCCATATAAATGGCAAGCTTACCTTGGGGTCATTTTAAGCCAGTGTCAGAATCATAAAATCAGAGAACTATAAAATACCAGGTTGGAAGGGACCATAAGGATCATCTGGTCTAACCTTTCTTGCCAAAACCACAGCCTAGACAAGACAGGCAAGCACAAATGGACAAATCTTAAAAGTGCCCAATATTGGGGAATCCACCACTTCCCTCAAGAGCTATCCCAAGGGCTGATTGACTTCATTGCAAAAAATTTCCTCTTGTGTCTAATTGGAATCTCCCCAGAAGTAACATGGACCAATTACCCCCTGTCTTTTCCATGTAATTTAGAGCAAAAAGGGGAGTCTCCACCTTCCTTGCAGCCACACTTTAAATACTGATAAACACAGTGTTAAGGTCTACCCTAAGCCTCCTCTTCTCAAGACTGAGAAAAGCCACTTCTCTCCACCTTTTCTCATAGGACAGACTTCCCACACCATTGATCACCTTTGTGGTTCTTCTCTGGGCCCTCTCCAGCTTGTCCACACCTTTTGTGCATAGCAAGGACCAAAAGTGAGCACAGTGCTTCAGGGGTGGCCTGATAAGCACTGAGTAGAGTGGGACAGTGACTTCTTTATGTCTGCTGGTGATGCCCTTGTTGGTGCAGCCCAGCATCCTGTGGGGTTGCTGTGAGTGAACCATGTGCTGCTGTGGTGCATTTAGCTATTCCCCACCAGGACCTCCAGGTCCTTTTCCAGCTGCTCCCCAGCTGGGTAGATCCCAGCCTAAGCTGCACTCCAGGATCATGTTTTCCCATACCTTAAATCTGTCTTTGTTGAATTTCATAAGGTTTTTGTTAGCCCACTCTTCCAGCCTATCCAGGTCTTCCTGCAGGGTAGCACTCCTTTCCAAAGTGTCTGCTTTTCCACTCAGTTTGGTATCACTGGCAAACTTCATCAAGGTATGCTTGATCTCATTATCCAGATCACTTCCAGAGATATTGAACAGCCCTGGGCCCAGCACTGATCCCTGGGGGAGCCCACTAGTGACAGGCTGCCAGCTGAAAAGGAGCTATTCATTCTCACACCCTGGCTGCTGCCTGCCTGTCAGTTCTCATCCTACTGCCCAGACCCTTTGTCCAGAGCAGACACATCAGCTCCCCTGGGAGGAGGCAGTAACCAGAGGAGAGAATGCTCCAGGAGAATACAGTATATTCAATCACATGAAAAGTCCCATGTGCAAAAAACTGCTCATTGCAGGCTCCTCTGACCCTTCCAGCTCCCCATAAAGCAACCAAGCCTTCTTACAGGGTGAGGACAAGCCATTCACAACCAAGACCCAAACATGTGTATTTTGGAAAACACAAGGTAAAGTTCCACTGCCTTTGCAAGAGCATACACTGATGGCAATGACATTCTGTCTAGCAGAATGGAAAAAGAGAATTTTCCATTTTCAAACATTCTAAAAATCAAAAGGTCAGTAATGAGAAGAAGGAAAAGCTCTCTCAGCCACTTGAGTGGATTCAGCTCTACCTGAATGTCAACTGCACATTTGAAAAACTATACTTTATGGAAAACATCAAAGTTCTGTATAAAACCCACACTCAAAAATAAAAATGTTGCAGAATAAAATGTCTTTTTTAACTCTCCTCCAGGTTATTACCCCAAAAATCCTTGTGGGATCAGTCCTCTAACTTGGATTTTTCCTTCACGAGTATGCCGCTCTTTGGTGCAGTGCTGGGTGTTCACTTGGCACCTTTGACAAAGGAATCTTCCCCCTACACTTGAAAGCTTTGCCCCATGCACATATAACCTCTGCCCCTTTTCATCACAGCCCTTTGCTCTGCCGGGGTAGAAAATTGATTGTGAAGGAGGACTTAGAAACCAGGGAGCTGTGCAGAAGATGAGCTATTCTCTTATTCTCTTATTCTCTTATTCTCTTATTCTCTTATTCTCTTATTCTTCTTATAATGCTGCTATTGGCACACGTTTTTTTGAGTAACAGAGTTAAATTGATTTTTGATTTTAGATACTGATGCTCTCTATAGACTTCTTGAATGGTTTTGATGGGCTGTCTGTGCCTGCTGTGCCTAGCAGCCCCCTCAAATTCTATTAAGTACCTGTGTTTTGTCATCACTATATGGCCTTAAAAAATTCTTGTCTTACCTGTAAAGCCAGACCTATTTCAAAATTGATACACATCAAGACAGAAGTGCATTAAGAGGGAGTCTTTATCCTTACTTTTCCATCAGTTATCTGTCATAGTTTCTGAAGACAAATGAAAAAATCCAAACTATACTAAATACCACAAATGATGATAACACATAGCTCCTGTTATGTGCTCTCAGTAGTCTGCAACTATCTGTCTGGAGAAAATAGCTTCTGGTTTTTGGATGCATTTCCAAGGTCACAAGAATCTTCGCACTCTTTATTGCTGGGTGCTCAATGGCAGGTAAAGGATGTTGCAGCTAATGGGAACATGAATTTAATTTCTTATTAGAAGTCACACTGACCTCTGAAATGGAGGTGATGAATCTCAAAATACGTAAAGAAATATCCACCACTTGAAGAATAAATGTGAAAGGCTCACTGGGGACAAGGAATAGGTATTTGCACATAACATTTTTCAGTGTGTTACACATTAAATTTTGGACTGAATGATATAAAATTTCTTTTCAGCCTAAATAATTCTATGACTCTGTGATTTCAGCACCAGTGCCTGGAAACCAAATCTAAGTATTCAGGTTTGAATGTCAGCAAGGAAACTTATACAAGAGCAGCTCTCAGGCCCCAGCCTTGCCAAGGACCAAGTCGGTGCCAGCCAAGCACTGGTATAGGGGGAGCACAGGTAGGAAGCTGTGTCTTCATGGAATTCTACTTGTACTAAGCAACTGCAATTTCTGCTTTCACTGCAGAGCACCAGCTCAAACCACCTTCCCTTGCTGTCTTGCAGCATGTGCTGATTGCTGAGCACTACCCCAGCCAGAGACTGCACACTGGTATCAGCAGAGGTACCTATAGCAGGCCACGGGGGATCTGGGTACTTGCTTATAAAGTTTTATGCTATGGCTCTGCCTAAATTCAGGACTTTTCCTTCAGTTCCCTTCCCTGCTCTTGCCCACAGGCAGCAGTTGTCTCCATTACCAGTTCCACAAACACCTCCTATTTCTCCACGGAGCTCTATTAAGCCAAACTCAGTGCAAGCCTCATCTACAACTGTGAGCACTAATGGGGATTTTATTACCCACCTGGCAGCCTTGGATCAAGAAGGTACCATGTTTACAATGTACTGGAGTGGAGTTGACAAAGCATCCTAAATTTTTCTCTTCCAAGCATCCCTCTTTGTATTTTTCACTCTGACAGTGGTGAGCTTTTCCTTTCATTTAGCCCTTGTTTTATCATAATCATCGGAGTTAATCTTCTCACTGCTATCATGGTAACTTGCTGCTCCAATGGCCCCACTGTCTTGAACCTCATCTGGGAAGCCCAGGCACCAACTCATTTTCAGGGACAGATTTTGCAGGGCTGTGTGGCAGTTACACTCCATTCAGAAGTGGGTGGATATGCCTGCTTTTCAGCTGCTGTCCTTCACTGCTGAACATCTGAGTGGAAGCTTAAGCTGAGGTGAGCTCAAGGTATCATAGAACCATCCAGGAAAAGACCCTTAAGATCATTGAGTCCAACTGAAATGCATCTGTCTGCAAACTGCAGCAGCTTGGGGGCAGAAATGTGACACCCCACACAGAGGTGTAGACCCTTCTCTCTGCTCCCATCCCTTTGTTAGATGTCTTGCCCTAAATCACAGCTGTGTTCTACCAGGTCTTTCCATGGCCTGTGGCTTTGGGCATTTGCCCTGCTTACTTACTCTCCCTTTCAACAGGCTCCAACTTTCTCCTTTGTCGTAATTTCTCTCTTCCTTAATTCATACCTTGTCATAAACAGCAGGAGATAGAGTTGTGCCAAAGGAGACACTGTTTGTATATTGTCCTGTACAAACATGAAACTATGGATAACATGGTTTTCCCTTTAAAAAAGCCCTCCCTTGGCTCTGAATGGGAGCTCTTTTCACTGTGACGTGGTAGCACAATGAATTCCCTGCACCGAGACGTAGCTCACAGCCTTGAGACAAGGCACAAAGGGAGTGCAAATAAATGAACAATACGGTGGAAGAAACAAAGAGCAAAATGAAAGCAAGCGAGCAACAAAGGGGGAAAAAAGGAGAGTCAGGCTGCAGGGTTTAAAGCTGTGCCACTCAAAACAAACACCATGTAAAATGATGCAGAACTTCTGCAGAACTGGGCTGGCATTTCTATAGAAATGAGGAGTCCAGTCTGAAGAGGAAGTTGACTCCAAGAGCAAGGACAGAGCTGGTGATTAAAGGACAAATTTCACATTGGCTTAGTGCATCCCGTCTCATGGGATCCCACCAGGATGTTAGAAAGACTTTTCCTGCTCCTGAGACACAGCCATATACGCAGTAACAGATTAGCAATGTACAGTAGCAGCACACAAGCAAAAAAAGATACTTTTGCTGTTGTGTGGGTCCTCCTTTCTTTCATTCCCCCAATTCCAAAAGCTCCTCTAAAAATAAATATTCCTCACACCCACCAGTAACTGTACAAGACTGACTGACTCCCTTTAGAGAGCCATGGGGAGTCTTCTACCCCAGAGTCATACGGGCTTGTGTGGAAAAGAGAAGAAAAAGAAAAGGTAAAACATGTACTGCAAAGAGCTGGGTGCATGGGCTGTTGTGTCAAAGGCTGGCAGGAAAAGACGTAGAATCACACCAGCAAGCTCCAAGCTGCACTCACAATGTCATCCATTTCTGCAGTTTTAAATCAGGTATTTCTTCTTGAATAGCAGTTTGCTTCTACATCCTCCTTTCTGATCTGCTCAGGCCAGCCTCCCTCTACAACTCATTCTCACTTCTCATCCCTCTTTTCTCCTTATTTTTCCCTCACTCCTTCTAGTCATCAAAGCAGTTCCCTGCTCACTGAACTCCCATATCAAATTGCCCCAAAAACCTGCACTAATGTCACTGTAGAATTGTTATCTGCTGGATGCTGAATAGTCCTATGCAGATGACAGCCTTTCACACAACATCAGAGCTGTCTCTGGAGACTTTAGAGGCTTTTTAAACATACTCTACCTTGGTGTCGTGTACAAAACATTTAATGCAACAGTATCCAGATCTCAGTGTTTTTGTAACATAGAGCTCTTGGTCAGAACCATCTCCCCAGTATAATGTACAATGTGCTACATGGTCAGCTGTGCCACATCTGCTTAACTTGGCTTAAAAAAGCCTTGGTTTTCTTCACCTTTTATTAATCATGTACTCATGCTCCTGCACCTCACTCTTGCTTGAACTGAACCTGGTGTTTGACCACCTGGCTGTTGAATTAGCTCAGGATGAAAGGTAACTTTCCTCTCAAATGTCTGTCTGACATACAACAAATGTCTGACATACAGCATAAATGCTTGTACCAGCACCAATGGGACAACTGAGCTGGGAGAGAAGACAAAAAACCACCATGGTGAAATGGGAGAATTCTAAGATTTCAGCTCGTTACTGCAAATCACAGCCTTACTGCACTCAGCAGTTGCAACCTTCTAGACAAAAATTGCTCAGCCAACTGCATCCTGAATGGGGTCAAAAACTCAACCTTAACTATGAATCCTGCATCTAACTACCTTCCTGCAATTAAACAACAGAAATGTATCTGCCAAATAACAACACCTCCTCCCTCCTTCTTCTCAAACATGTGATTCTTCCATGACTAGCCATGACCTGCAACGATTCTTGTGTATTACTGTCTGCCTGGAAAATCTCACAGGGTAACAACAGAGATGTCTGTTCTTCACGGACATTTCTTTGCAGGGTAACTGTGAGGATCTCAAAGCCCTTTGTAAACATCCTTTAGTGATGACTCACAGCACCTTCTCTCATTTTTTTTTTCATGCTAAAATGGAGGCCACAGTGTGTCAGTATAAAGAATGTGATGGCAGCAAAGTCTTCGGCAACTGCTGCTTCTACCTCATCCCCACTCCTCCTTTTTGCCACAGCCACCTCCCTGGCTGAGCCTCAAAACAGTGTGTTACTTTTCAAAAATCTGGTGGTATAGCTTCCAACTGAAAACCAAACAAAACCAACACAAGGGTTTTTGTTATTCTTGTATCGCTTTATAATCTCAACAGTTACCAGAGGGACAATTCTGCTTGGAAAATATTGACTAATGATGAGCATGGTGATAACACATGTCAGTGTCAGAGGACCAGGAATGAGCTGTGGAGGAAGGAGAAAGCAAAGGAGAGGGTGATGATGATGATGGGAAGTGAACTAGCAGTACCTAAAGCTTGAATTACCAAAGAAGACTCTGTGTCATCAAGCCACCTTCCCAGGCACAGAGAAACTGAATAACTTGTCAAAAGGAAAAGAGGAGTTATTGGCAGAGAATAAAATTTTAGGATATGGTAATTCCTGCTTATCTCCTTTCTCAGCTCCAGGCATGGTTGTGCTCTGCTCGTGTGAAATCACAATGAGAAAGTAACTAATACAAATCCTGCTGGTGGTTGTCCCACCTAGGTATATTATCAATGGTTGGCAGCTCATGAAAATTTCTATTCTTGTTCCTAAAGAGAAGAGAAACCATGACATTCAAATGCTTGAGCCAGGCCTTGTTTATAAAGGTAGCATGCACACACACACACATATACACAGAGGTGATCTACCTCTGCCTTTTTCCCTTCCTTTTTTTCATTTTGCCTCTGCTACCACAAGAAAATTGCACCAGCTAGGTTTAAAAAGGATCTTACAAAGAAATGTTTAAGTAATTTCCAAAGATTAGTTTTAAAACCGTGCAAAGAGTTGGGTAATCACCTCTTAATTTTCAGAGGGCTCTTTAAGTTGAGGAAATCTCAGTCACTAAACTGGTACAGTGGAACTGGTGAAAATGTCTGCATGGATGCTCAGCTTTCTGTGATTAGAGCCTATGTGTGTAAAGACTGAGGGAATAATTTTCAGTCCCCAAGATATTCCACATTCTCTCCTTGCATGCAAGCACAGGGTACCCTCCATGCAGGAGCTGTTTGGACAGGGTGAGCAGCAGAGACATTTCCCCAGTCCCATCCACAACTTGCTGTGGCAAATTTCTCCCTGTTGTGCCTCCAGAGGAACAGAAACACCCTCCAGCATTTTATGGGATCCAAACAAGCCTGCCATACATACTTTGTGTATCAGACAATGGAAAGAGAATAGAAGGCTACATTTTAAAGCTTTGCAACATATATTCAACAGCAGGGCCCAGCAATTTACTAAGCAATTCTGTGCAAGCCTGTGATAGAGAGAAACCATCTCCTGGGTTTTACTCTGCAAGTACTTGGCTTCCCACTTTACTTGGCTTCCCCACTTTATTGCTGTGCTCGCTGAGCTTGATATTCATTCTGACCTTTGGATCACAGAAGGCACTGCAATCTCCAAGTCAATGCCCCTAATAGGCCAGCACTATCTGTTCCCAGGACAAGTGTTCCTGAACATCAACCACTTCCCCAACATATGATACTCTTTCTGCTTCTACCTGCCAATTCCTTTCTGTTCATCACCTCCCTTTGGCTGATGCCACATTCCCTCACTCCTGTAGATGCACTGTCTTGGCTCCCAGCTGTGTACAGCTGGCAGGTCCCCAGGGTCCAAACAAAACTGTGGCTGTACTCCATCACATTCTCTGGTTTAGATTTGGTGTTGGTCTCCTGCTAGGGACAAAAGAGAAGCTGCTCACTTTTCATGTGCTTTTCTGTCACTGTTGAAACACAGCTACAGCTTCCATGCCAAGGGTATCTGAGGCACCAGCCTTCTGGCCACACTTCCATCTTTTCCCACTTTACCATCCCTCTCAACACCTCTAACATGAAGCTTGTATAGCAGGTTTTTGTTGTGCTGGAAGAAAGTGGGTTTGGCTGCAATGCAGAGAAAAATGCTACCCTTGCTTTCCTGGATGGATGTAGGCACATGGGTGGTTTCCCAGTCAGCACAGCCTCAGCATTCTGCAGAAAAAAACTCAAGATGCCGTTGCAAACATTATGTGCTGGCATTAAAGAGAGAGAAGCCTCCTCTAATGAAGCTAATATTTACCCTCATTGACAATTTGGAGGGCTGTTTATTGTCTTCTCATCTGCTTGATGTGAGACTCCATCATGTTAGTGCTAGATTTGACATGTTTGCCATAGCCCACCCTGCAGAGGAGGGCAGCTGGAGGTGGAAACAAAGATGCTCAGTACAATCACACAGACTGCTACCATTTGAATTAAAAGAGCATCCCTGTTACGAAAGAGTGCTGGTTAGATCTTTCCCTCCCAACGCAAACAAGAAAGGGCAGGGATGTAGCTGACAGAGGAAAAAAGTAGTGCAATGTAAACTAAAGAGAAGTAACTGAGGCCATATGTAAACAGGTGCAGGGCTGGCTCTAGGAATTAATGGAGCCACTAACTTCCCAGAGCAGGAAGCCAAAGCACACAAGCCAGCTAGGACCCAGCTGCCAATTTTGCCTATTCCAGGGTGCTAGAGAATCACACTGTCCTCTGCTGCCTCCATCTCTGGCTGACTGGGGACAGAATGTATGTACAGCTGCTGCTTCCAACATCAGGGCTAACAGCGTGATCTGTCCTCGTTCCTCTGATCTCTACACAGGGTCACCACCACTGCTCCTCCATCTGTACCCCATCCCTTCCTTCCAAGTTCTATCACAGGAGCAGATCTCAGGATCATAGATCAAAGGAGGCGTGTTGGTGAATGAGAAGCTGGACACAACCCAGCAACACACGCTGGCAGCCCCAAAAGGCCAAACATATCCTGGGCTGCATCCAAACCAGTGTGGTCAGCAGGGCAAGGGAGAGGATTGTCTCCCTCTGCTCTGCTCTGGTGAGGCCTCACCTGGAGTCCTGCATCCAGATCTGAGGCCCCAAGATAAGAAGGGTGTGGACCTGTTTGGTTGAGTCCAAAGGAGGCTACAAAGATGATCAAAGGGCTGGATCACCTCTCTTAAAGATAGACTGAGAAACTTGGAGGATTGTTCAGCCTGGAGAAGAGAAGGCTCAAGGGAGCCCTCAGATCCCCTGCCAGTACCCAAAGGGAACCTACAACAGAGATGGAGAGGGACATTTTACAAAGGCATGTAGTGATAGGAAAAGAGGGAATGGCATTAAGCTGACAGAAAGTAGGTTTAGGTTAGGTGTTAGGAAGAAATTCTTTACTGTGAGGGTCATAAAACACTGAAAGTGGTTGCCCAGAGAAGTTGTGGCTGCCCCATCCCTGCAAGTGTCCAAGGGCAGGTTGGATGGAGCTTTGACCTGATCTAGTGAAAGATGTCCCTGCCCATGGCATGGAGGTTGGAACTTGATCTTTAAAGTCCCTTACAACCACACCATTTTATGATTTTATCTCAGTTTCTGTACCTCTTAGTTAGGGCAGCTAAATTCACTTCTGCTAAGTTGCTGAAAAACCTGACACTGCTCTAGAGAGGTGCTGCATTTATTTAAAAGTGTGCAACATTTGCAGTATGAAGGCTTTTGATCTTACCAAGGACAAGCTCCCATTTAAAAAGCAGGTTATCTGCTGTAGCTCCTAATGGGATGACAGCCACCAGCAGCCCCTGGTTAGAGACATGGTGAGCAGCCTCACAGCAAGGAAGGCTGCTTGTTCTTTCCTGGCAGAGGCACAAAAGCAGCCTCACTTCCACGAGCTGTGTAACAAACCAGCTCAGTGTTTGTCCCAGGTTGGCCCCAACACCTGGCACCTGGCACAGCACGTGGCTGAATTGCATTCTGGTGAAAGTCACCCTGAAGTTCACATGCAAAACTGGCTTCTAACACAGCAGTGTTATTAATTTGTTGAATGACAAAGAGAATCGCATGGGATGCAGGTAATAAAGGAAGCAGTATGTTATAAAACTTAACAAAAAATACTGATAGGAGATTTCAATAACTTCCAGTAGGAACCCATCACAAAAGAAGCTCTGTTTACAGCAGCTCCTCAATGCCAAAACATTTAGTCTCATTATTGTAGATGCTTAAGCAATCGTGTCTTAGACTGCTTTGTTTCACAGCAGAATTGATCGCTAAGATTATAAACTGAGCAGTAGCAAAAGTTCTACAAAGGAAGACACAAAAGCACACTGTTGAAGAGTTATAGACAAAATATCCAAATATTGCAAGGAAAATGCTCACAAGTGTAGACTTATGATCATATGACACACACAAAGAATATCACCAAAGAGACAAGATCAGTCGCTCACTGATAGGAAATGCCAGGATTAAAACTGCCTATGAAACCTTTGTGCCCTGCTGGTGGTAAGGCACTGTGATATGATCTCCAACTGCAGGATCACAAACTCTTTTGTCTGAGGAACCCACACCATACTCTGCACAGGCAAGGGATGAACATGAACGCTGATGCTGCAACCATTACGTGGCCTGCACACTACTGGGCCATGGCAGAACAGATCTCATCTGGATCAAATGTAAGCATACAATCACATTTTAATAATCTTTTCAGCCAAAGCTCACAGGATTCAGTGCTGTTAGGAACCATTAAATTCATATAGAGGACTTACACTAGCTGTGGAAGGACAGACCACACTTGACTCATCACGAAGTCAGTGAGGCGCAGACAGACTGTGCATGATATACAATCTGCCAGAACAGAGTGTCCCTTCACTTCTTTAAAAAGCATTTGACACAGCAGAGTAAGTATGTACCATTTCAGGACTGAGCATCAGGCAGCCAAGGTGCATTCACCCTGGTCCTAGAATTGGACTTACCATCTCATACAGTCATGGATGGAATAAACAAACAGGCTGATCCTTACTGTCCTCATTCCATATGGATCTCTGCACCTGGTATCCTGCCCCCAAGCTGAAACCTGCACTGAATGCACAACTGCTATTTTCCCTGGATGTGTTTCTCCCCAATACTCTCAGCACAGCATCACACTGCAGGTCTCCATGGCATGATGAAGTGCTAGGGCAACTTACTGGGACCAACTCTTAGAAATCACAAGCTCTAACTCTCTCTGTCTTGCAAGTTTAGACTTGCAATATAAAAGGAATTATTCTTTTTCAGAGTTTTTCCTCACTCAATAAAACTGGTCAATAAATGCAATTTATAATCTTGCATAAAATGGAATTTCTGAAGAAAAAACCTATAGTCCATTTTAGCTTCACTTATCTATTTAGCTGGCACAAAACTTTTGCCGGCAATTCTTGTCCCTCTGAGGCAATGCAGCAGCATCTCACAGCTGTATCCCCCTGTGCACCCAAGAGCAGGTGAAACCCATTGATAGCACACAGATGACTGGATTTTATTCCTGACTTCTCTCTGCTTTGTTTCTCTGCAGCTGAGAGCATTAAACTGAGGGGGAGGTAAACATAAGCTTTTGCTTCTTTTGATGTGATTTGTTATGTAGGTCTTCCACAGCTCCCTGTGGGACAAGTCCCTGGTGCTCAGGTCTCTGTTAGATTGTTTTCTCTTCTCCCTACCTCCCCATTAACCTGGTGACATGTATCTGCTAATAACAGGATATGCCTGCAAAATTCATCCATGATGCTCAGAGAGAAGTCCTGCCTGATGTCTGCAGGGAGAGAAGTAAAGGAATTCAAGGGCTATTTTGAGAATTATAAAGTATCCTTGTTAGAAAGAAGATTAGCTTCATGAAAATCACAGCTGGTCTCTCTTTTTCAATTTTCACATTAGATTTAAATTGACTGCAAGTTCAATAGCTCTGAGGGCAGAATACAACTCACTGCACTGGAAAATGTTCACCTTTTGTTCAGCTTCAAGAGATGAAGGATATCATCCTGTCCTTGAAAATGAGAAGCAGAAGTTCAACCAGAGAGGTCATCTAGTTTCAGATGCAGACATGGCCAAAAAGTACCCTCCTGACCTATAGGTTTTCTGTATTTATATTTAGCAAATTACTTCAAGCCTCTTTCATTCTTTGAACAGGAATAACCCTTAAAAAAACCACTTTAGTCACCTTTTCAATCTCCTCCTGAGGACAAGCTAAGAACAAGCCTGCCCTTTTGTCTTGTCTTAGTCCAAATTTCAATTAGAAAACTCTTTTGATGCTGAGAACAATTTCTTTGCCTTGGAGGATTATTACTGCATTCACATTTTCATCCCAAGGCTGAATAATATATATTCATGTCCACAAGAATTCCTTCCAGCACTGGGATAAATCCTTGCATCTCCTTCTGGACTTGCCTGACCTCCAGACCTAGTTTTGACTTCACTTATTTTTTTTCATTCCAGCCCCTTAGATTGATTTTTTTTTCTCCATCTTTTCTCTTGGTGGTAAGAGAAGCAGTTTGGGAGACCACCAACTTTGCACCACCACCTTTGACTGGACACTTTCTCCAGGCTCTTGTGTGAAAGAAAGTAAAGCCCAGGCACTATGCTGAGCTCATCAGTGCCTTCACAGCTTTATAAAGACAGGCTGAAACAAAGCAACTGAAGGTTCTAGTATGTTTTTCTTTGACAGTGGTCTTATTCACCTTTTGATGGAAACCCTTCATTTACAAAATCTCTATTGTCTCAAAAAACAGCAGTAAAACCTTTTCTGAGCTTTACATTTTCATGTTTCTCAGTGATTATACAGGTATTTTTCTCTGGATTCTCTGGAGAGGGTACTTTTCATTTTTGTTCTGCAATTCCAGGTACAGTTTTATGTGTGCCTTTGTTCCTATGTGACTTCCCATGATTAGGGATATTGTGGGAACAATTAGGAACCAGCAGATCAGGGTAGTTTAAATTTCTGATCTCTCTCACACATTTGCTCTTTAGAAGAGTTTGAGCCAGGCTACAAATATGCAGTTCATCTCTTCTCTGTCCTTTTTGTAAGCTGTTCTGTGATTTCTTGCAAAACTGCTGGATGCAGTCAGATTGCTTCTGCATTTTTTCCCAGAACTGACTGCAGTAAACCTGGATATGCAATCCAGAGCTCTTGACAATAAAGGGAGGCTATGCAGAGCAATTAATATTTGAGATTTAAAGAGTTAATATTTTGGGGATTTTTTTCTGAATTCTGAACTAGTGCAAAAGGTCTAATTTCTGCATGTGCTTTTATCCTGGAGATTTTAAGTAGGTGTGTTGAGGAGCTTGTTAGGAGATTGGCCTCCCCTGCTAAAGTCCAATGGCTTACAGGAAGTCTGCAACTTAGGAACAGCAGGTTGGCCTCTCTGACTTGCTGAAAAGTTCAATGTGTTCTTGGGTATCTACTTTATCCTCTTGTCATACAGTTTCTAATGAGCCACATGGGTGCAATAACAGTTTCTTTCCTCATGAGCCAGTTGGTTAGGTATTTGCAATATAAAGTAGTTAAGTGATGATGGTGCCAAAGGACTTGGAATGATGGGTGAAAGGGGAAGAGGGAAATGGTCTGAATCTCATCCTAAAATGACAGAGGTGAGGCAGAGCCCAAAGCCCAAATTATCTGTATTGTGACTAATGTGTCTATGCCCAATATGCTCTAAAAATGTAATTTGGAGCTGCAGGGACACAATGACACATTCATATTTCTTGCTGTTCATCTGTATTTCTTATCATCTTTAGGGTTTCAGTGGTATTATATAAAAATTATATAAAAATTAGAAACACATCAACATTAGCTCTTCAACACAAATGCAAACAGACCCTTTCTTTTCACAGTTAGAGCTGGTGGCAGTAGCAAAAGGGATTTTTCTGTAACTGCCCCAGGTGAAATTACTGCTGTAGTGTTTTAGTCTTCTCTCTCCTGTCTTTGTAAAGACCTTTGATAGAGAGCCAGTATTGCTGCTATTGCTAATGAAATATTCCTAGCAGTGTGCCAAGGATGTTAAGCATCTTCCAGACAGAAATATTCACTGAGCAAGGTCCATTCTTACATTTACAACTGAATCAATGACAGAGCCCTCTCTCCTTGGAGGACGGCACTGCCAATGAGTAAATAAACTCTTGGAAGGAGTGAGGAGTTGTGATAGGAAGATGAAACCAATCATCTGGCTTGGCCTCCTTCAGTACTAGACAAGAAACACAGGGATGCAATCCTCCTCTGTAGCTTGAGTCCCAGAAAGCCTTTCAGCACAGCTGTATATGGTATGATATGAATTTAATGCAATATAATAAGAACCAATTTATGCTGGAAAAAGCTAGGCTATAGAGATAGTGATTAGCAAAGCTAACATTCTCCAACACACAGCCACAGCTATGCTCACTGTCACAACTTTGGGACCCTCTGTGCTCCTTGCCCAGTCCAGGTTTTTACTGCCCTATCCCTTCTCTCTGCCCTGGGTCTCCCCTGGATGCAACACATGGTCATCTGCCTTTCCCTCCTACATGAATGCTTCCAGGCAGACTGCTGGCCTGCTGGGTCTTTGAGGTTCAGCTTTGCCTCATGGGAACAGTGAGTTTCCTCCCCAGGGGGAAAGGAGAGGAACTGGTGTCTTCTTACTAAGTCACAGTAAAAATGAAGTAGCTGTTGCAAACCTCTGAAACTTTGTCAACTGCCCTTCTTCAAGTTGGAGAGGGCAATGCAAACAGTCACTTCAATGAGCAGGTGGGAAGCACCACTTAAGAGCCAGGATCTGTTTCAGCAATCTTTTCCTAGACAGCAATCCTAAGACAGCAGTGAAAATTCCAAAATAAGTAACATGCCAAAAGCACTGAAACATCACTTCAGATTTTCGCCTTTTAGTTCCAGAGTTAATGCTTAATTTCTGAGGAAATTCATATTTTTCCTGAATCTCAGTGGCAAAAAGCTTCTGTTTATGTGTGATAGTCCTCTACTAAAAGAAAAAAAAAAAAATAGGGGAAAAAAAAGCCTGAAAATTATGACTGCTTCAACATGTTGAACATTCATCAGGGCTGAACTGACATGTTCTTGACATGTCCTGACCATACACTGCCTTAACTGGGATCCTTCAACCCATATGAACTGGCACAACTGTAAGTTAAACTGCTTAAAACCATCTAAGCCTTTAGAGCAGTTTGAGATAACTAAACCCCTTAAAAGTCATTAGTACTAAAAGTTAAGCAACATCAAAAAGGTATCAGAGATTCTGTATTACAGCCACTTTAGCACTGCAACTTTCTCAAACACAAACATTTCCAGTTTTATGACCCCACTGCAAATTTTTTGAAGGTGTGCACAAGTGAAGATCTCTGTCGTGATCTTTTCTGGATGGTCATTCCTAATGAAGCCCACCACAAAAGTCAGATTTGAAGCTGCTGGGGTTACCTATCTTTTAATATTTATCCCAAGAGCAAACTTGACCAGAAAATATGAAATATTGTCTTGCTGGTTTTGTCGATATACTTATAAAAACGTTATATGGTTACTATTTTTTGGCATCACTTGTCTCTGCATTTGTCGCGACTTTTCACCTAAGTGTGTTAGGGAGCAAATTGAAGAGCATGTGTGATTGTGTGAGGTGGCTTGAGGTTGATATAACCACATAACTGATGACTGGCAAATCCTCAGTCATTCTTAGTTTGTTCCTAGAACTCAGAGTCCTGCATTTTAGAGGAAACACTCTTAAATATTTTTAAATAAGTGAAGTTTTTCAAAGAATCTTACTCATTCAGCAGTAACCCCACCTTTCCCTACTGAACAAATTGACTGGGCTGCACAGGCAAAGTTACCATTGCTGCTCTGAGAGGGGAGGCAGGTGTCAGTTCAGAAGGATGGGAGAAAGAAACAGGAGAATGAGAACCAGATGTGCTGAGACCCTGTCCTCATTCACCAGGGTCCACAGCAGGTGCCAGGAAAGGAGCCTGGTCCTTCTGCAACAGCAACAGCTCCAGCAGTACGTTGAATTTTTGTGCTAGCCAAGCAGGTCCTGTGGCAATCAGCACCTTTCAGCCCCCAGCACTGCTGCCCCATGCAGCCCTGTGCTGTCTGTGCTTGAAGCAAACCTGTCCCCAGCTGCTTCAGGCTTGTGGCAGAATCATAGACCTGCTCTTACAGCTTCTGTCAGAAGAGGAAAAGTGTAACTAAAGCAGCCAATGCATCTCAAAAAATGCATTTTTGCCTTTTCTTTTTTGACACTTAATAATTATAATGAGAGGTTTGGTATCTTGCCATAATGCTTGCTTTTAGCCACATATATGCTCTTTCTCTCTACTACACAGCTCTCACTGTGTAGTAATATTTTCATTAATAAAAACCAGAGGGAGAGGGGATGAGAGGAAGAAGCCTGACATAATGAAAATGGTAATACTTTGAAGCTTATTAAGAAAAAGTCATGAGTCCCAGAGGAGACAGTTTAATGAGTGGAGTCCAGAGGTGGATGTGGCTCTCCAGTTGGTCACATTGACATCATAATTTCTGAATTGTTTCTCTATACTCTCCACACCACTGTCATGTCATAAAGGGGAACTGAATATAGTTGCAATGGCAGATCTGGCTTCTGAATGGCTGCAGTGTTAATGGTGGTGTACAAAGTAGATTCCACAATGCTTCTCAGGTATTAAACGGAAGCTAAACAATGGCAATATCAAAATTTCACCTTAGTGCTCACAAGGGTTATCTGATATAGCTGGAACAACAGCTCCTGATCAGCCCTTTCCCACTTGAGATTACAGAGAAACTACTCCTGGTGGAAAACTCATGTCCATAGACTTGGAGAAGAAAATAGAATGAATTACGTACTGAACATGAGCAACAAACTCAGATTTTACTTATGGACTTTGAGAGGAAAATCCTCTGCCTGTGGCTTCCCCTCTTCTCTCTGGTGCCAGTGCTCTTTGCCTGAGGCCAGGCAGGTGCTGTGTCACTGCTCTGACACTTCAGACTGTGCTGGTTTCCACGTGAAAGGCCGGCACATTTTTACAGGATTTAGCTTGCAAACTCCAGCTTCCTTCTAACCAGGCAGAGCTGAAGTGTTTCAGTCCTGCACTTTTTCAAATTTCCAGAAATACCACAGTAATGACAAAGGCTGTTCTAAGAAGCAGGGCAGCTTTGCACTGACCTCCAAACAAGGCGAAGGAGTGAATGCAACGGCGCGCCTCAATTTACAGTAAGATTTCTGATGTGGGAAGTGCACACGTTTTGCATCATCTTGTTCTCAAAAATGGATGAAAATGAAGCTGTTTTGTTTCAAATTAAGGGAAAGAGGCCTGAGGTGTGCACCCAGCATGGAAAATTTCAATCTGAATGATCAAGTCTAGTGAAGTTACAAGCAACTTCTGGGGAAGAAATGGAAACAAAATAAAACAAAAAAACCAAAAAACCGAAGAAAGGACTCTTGAAATGGAAATGGTTGTGCAACCCTAACTATGGGTGAAGGTAGCTATTGCTGCCTAGATGAGTACATTTGAGAGGCTGCCTTCTCAAATAAAAGCTGCAGAGCAGTAATAGGGCGTTGTTTGGCATTACATTCTTGAATTGCTTTAGCAAACACTGAAGGCTGAAGACTAGGAGAAACAACGTAGATAAAAAGCAAAACAAAACAAAGGCCTACAGTAAGTTGAGAGAACACTTGCATTTTCCATACAAACTGACAGGATGTTATAGTTTCTGGAGCAGGGCAGGGCTATATGTTCCTGGTTTTAGCAGAAAGGCTATAAAAATGCAGTGAATGAGTTTCTAGGTCATAAGGCAAGCTGTCATGTATTTCTCTTTCTGCCTTTCAAAGTGTGATGACTTCTCAGTTTCACTGAAGTTTTAGCGAACTCCTTTTAACTTTCCAGGCGTGCTCTTCCTCTGGGTTAAGTGCATTAGCACTCAGGAGAGGTCAGGATCCAGCCTTTTTAGCATCCTCTTCACTGATAGCTTACAAATAAAATTTGGAGTTTAAGACACTTTGCATGCACAGTCTATCACTCTCCATCCAAGTTGCCATTACTGGATAATTAAACAGGACAGGAGATTAAAATGTACTTGAATTAAAAGGTTTGGACTCATCACTACAGTTTGTCACTGAATGACTCATCTACCATTGATCAAGGCCTGCAATTTTATTATACTTTTCCCTAAGACACAACAGAGATGGATAATTTGTCACTACTGAGTACTGCACTTTAAATGCTTAATTTTTTTTTTAATGCATGATGGTTCTTTGTATTTATTTTTTGTCTCACTCTCTCCAAAAAGCATGTACTCCTCTTCAAGCCTCTTGTTATAATAGAAATCTTGACCTGCCGCAATGAATTAAGCAACATTTTACCTTCTCATAAAGTAAAAAAGCATTTATCTGTCTCCTTAGACCACATCCACTTCTGGAAGTCGGATGCTAATAAAGGCTTGAACTTGTTAATCTTACTTCAGCAAAACTTCTGTTCAACCTCCCTAGCTGCATTTACAGCCAAATGGGTTCAGGGCAGCTGCAAGTGAAGTGAAGGTCTGTGTCAAGTCAGGAGATAAAATTGCTGACTGTGGAGCAGGCTGTGCTCCTGTGAGCTCTGAGGGCTGATTGCTAACGCAGCCCTGGAGACTGTGCATCAAAGCAATGCAAAGTCCTCTGCGGATCATGAAAGGTGGGAGTCAGGGAAGAGCAGCTCCCAGGTTGCACCAGCACCAAGATTAACCTTCTAGATATCTGATGGGGGTGGAACAAATCCTCTTTGCTCTGTGTCTGCCCAGGGAAGCATTTGTTTCTTGTGCAATGTTTTTCTGTACCTAGGTGTTAGTCTGGAAGACCTTCCACATAGAGCAGAGAAGCAACAGCACAGGAAAGAAGGTGCTGTGTGAGGATTTTGCTTGCATGATGTGGGTGTCCCCAGCAATAAGCTGCAGTGACTCTAAGAGGACAGTGATGCCACCTTGAAAAGGCACAGGCTGGGAAAACCACAGAACTTTCGGAGAAATCTGCGTATGTGGTGGATACTGATGAAAGTCTGGCTTGTCAACTCCCAAACCAAAGCAATATATGCTGCATTTCAGCAGGCTGCCCATGCTTAGACCTGATGCATTCCTAGATCTCTGTACCAGGAGCTTTTTCAGTCACATTGTATTTTCTTGCCCCAAGGATTGTGAGGTTTAATGGCCTCTGAGGACTTCTGCAAAGATAAATTAATGGAGAATACAGCTCTCCCATGCTCTGGTTTTCTTTAGGAAACCTGGGGCAGCTAGGATGCTTGCACAAGGCACTCAGGGCCACCAGAGCACTGGCCCCATTTGTTCTGGCACTGATTCCTTGGATGTCCCTGCTTCCCCAGTAGCACAGCTGTCATCAGCAGGCTGTGGGGTATTGCTGCCTTGCCCAGACTCACTACCACCCTCTGTCCAGCCACACAGCACAGCCAAGGCACTGTGCATTCAGCACAGCCCATCTGCATGCCAAGAAATCTAAATTTGCCCCTGGCTTTTTAACCATCCTCCCCAGGAGTCTCCTTTCTGCACTGCTGAACAGTTTGCCCGTAGCTCTTGAAAACACACACATTCTTTATTCTTTGTGAAAATAAACAGGCTTTTGAACTTTGATATGTTAATCCTAAAAGAAAAAAGAAGATACAGGAGCAAGCCACCTGAAGAAATGCAAGCCACAGCCTGTCACAGAGATCAGTGAGTGTTTAGGTGCCTATATTCCTTCTTGGATTTGGCCATTTGCCTGACAGCACTCACCATCAGACTTAGCTTTTCACCAACTGTTTCCTGCAAGTCACAGTGAAAGCAAACTCCCACAGTTTTCCACAGGGTTCTGCCAGCGCAAGGCCATCTTTTTTCAGAGCAATCCCCCAGCAATGGTGAGAAGAGAATTGGTAGAAAGCCTAGGCTGGGAATATTCTTCCTTGAATAATTAAATAATTGTCAATAACATTCTTGCTGGTGTTCTTAAAACCCCATGACTCAGATACAGCTGTGAAAATGTTAAGGACCTGATTTATTTTACTGTTAGAAAAGTTGATTTGTGTGCTTGGGATTTTCTCTTTGCAGGGTCAGAACAATTCAGACTCTTTATCTTCACCACTTGCCTCTAGCTAGGTTCACTTTTTGCTCTCCACAGGAGTGGAAAGTTTTAAATTAACACATAATACACTGAATTGGAGAAGGAAATCATGCTGCTTGTTCTTTATTTTCAGAATCTTGTAACTAAACTACAGTGACTTTTTGACCTTTTATTTAGGATAGTTCTGTAAGCAAATGGGTGGGCACATGCATGATCTTTGCAAACAGATGCTTTAATGTATTTTGGGTTTCAATGTGACATTGTGGGGTACTGACTATCTTGCCAAAAACTCAATTACCTGAGTCAGCACTCATTTGCAAATACAGAGACTGAGACCTGGTCCTTAAGGGCTCTCTTTGTCTGGTGAGCATGCAATTTATTTTTTTTAACTGACACCAATTTTCCCATATCAAATAATGTATTTTATCTCAGAAGACGTACTAGGTCAACAGTTTGGACTGATGGGAGATGAAAATAGTAACATGTTCTAACTAAAATAATTCAGGGCTGGAAAAGCTTGGTACAGAGGAAAAAACAACCAACCAAACCCCAGCCATATCTAGAAAAAGTGTTATTATACCCTGGCTCCAACAGCTTAACTTCCTTCCCCCCTGCAATAGGAAAAAATGTGATGCTTCTCTGTCCCACTGGTAGAAGAAAAAGGTGATTCTGGCTGATTTGCAGTATTCAACATTTGAACAACATTTGAACTCTTCCCAATTCAAGTGCCAGAAGAGTGTGGCAACCCCATTAAGCCTTATGGATGAGGAGCCAGTGAGATTTCAAGGATTATGGGATGAGTGTTTCCTTCTCTTCCTACTTTAGTTTCATGCTATTTCTCTGTCTTAAGATCAAGCTGCTCTGTCCTTTACTGAGCTGCTGCCCTTCCTGGTGCTCCTCAATCACCCTCTGTGACAAGCCTACAGCCATTTTCTGCACCACCTTGTGTGTTAATTTAGCCAATAGTGTTTAACCCCAAAGTGCCATTTCTGGGCCAGCTCTACTTGGTACCACCAGCACCACTTCCCAGCCTGAACAACAACTGGCACTCTGTGTATACTCAGTGCCAGATATTTCAGAGTAGCTGGAACTCACAGAAGCCTGGCAGAGGTGCTGAAGTCCCCACTGTTGCCTGCACAGATACCTGTGCAACACCAGACAACATGGGTGAAGAGGCCTTGCAAACACTGACACTCCTTCACCCCATTCCCAAACCCACCCCCCTACCAGTGAAGGTCTGTTTCCCCAGTTCTCTCCCCCAGTCACCCTTCATCTGCTCTGTTGTACCTTCAAGGAGATCTCACTGGTCTCCTTGTGCTGGGCCAGTGCTTGTGCACTCTCCCCACCTTCCTCCCACGAGAACCCCCAGGGCAATCCCCAGACCCAAGCAGGACTCAGGACCTTGCCCCCAGCCTCACATTCAGTCTCCTCTGCTCCTATGGAAAGACTGAAGCACGTACACATCAAACTATGGCAAGGGTATCAGCTGTAAGACTTTCTACTGTCATTTCGTGTGTAAGTGCTCCCAATCTTCCTGCCACAAAACTGAAATTAGTTTGTTGCATGCTGTTAGAGAGTAACTATGACTGACTCCTGCAATTGCTCCATATCAGAGGTGGGTAAGTGAATGTTTACCAGATACTGGCACTTTGGAGTTTGCTCAATATTATTAGATAGATCGGCATAATAAAACACTTAGGAACCCTTTGATCTAAAGGCTGCATGTGTATTTCAGATCTAAAATGTCCATGGTACCAGAATATTTGCTTATGTGCACACTTCCAGATTATACTGCACAGCACATGTTCTCCCTGGATTTCCCTTCAGCTCTGCTAAGTCAGGCATTTTAGAGTTCCGTGTCAGCTGGCTTTGCCCTACACATTGCCACAACCTATTCGTGAAGAAAGAAGTGTATTTTTTTTCTTAAATAAAATATCAGAATTTGAGAAAAGCAGCACTTCTAGCAACACAGTGTACAGTACAAATCTTCAAGGACTTTTAATGTACTTGCTTCAAGGTTATCGTAGCTGTTTTCAGAGAGGAACTTCCCTATAGACTATGCCATTACACACCACCAGGTATTTTACCTTTGAACCAGGTTGGACCTGCTGTTACTGGAAATAAGTAATTGTACTAACTGGATGGTTAGTTCCCAGAATAGTAATTTTATAACTAGGGAGAGTACTTACACTGCAGACTTTCAAATCTCTGAATAGATTACAACTTAACTACTTGGCAGCATTCAGGGGACAAAACCCCCCTGAGTGCCACCTTAGTGGGTTCTTATTTGCAATGCTAATATTTGAGCTTCTAATATTCGGACAAAAGATGATTACAGGTTAAATCATATTGGGATAGCATCATGTGGTTGATTAAAATCAAAACAAACTGCTAATGCCATAAAGAATGCATCTATTTACAGGTCTGAATCCACTTCTGACACAAGAGGAGAAAAATATCTGAAAAGTTTTCTCGTTTTATGTACTACTGTGTACAAGTTATACATATGGTTTCAGTTAGGCATTTTCCAAAGGAAAAGGCAAGCAAAAAAGGCAAAAAAAGTGAAATAAATCTGCCTTTAAACCCAGGCATTATTATTAAAGGTTTTAGGGCTTTGTTTGGAATTGTAGTGCTAGTCTGGTAAACTGTTATGTAAAGTTACTACTAAATCAACAGAACTGCTGCCATGGAATTGGTTCTTAGTTCAGTGAAACACAATAGGGCTTGTTGCTCCACCATCCCTTCTGCCCTCACCTAGATATATCCTGTACCCTGAAGGCAATATAATGGACTTCTGTCCCTGGGCATCACCTCTATAGTATTTCCCTTCTAAATTCACCACACTATCTGAGGCCCACCAAATCCTCTGGGAAAAAGCACTGAGGAGGCAGGATTTGACTTGCAGAGCTTTTAAGAAAGTTTATGTGGAAGGCTTAATGCAGGTCAGTGAAAGGTTTTAGAGAACTGTATAACTAATTTTTTTTTAAAGATACTTTTCATGTTATATAAACTTCATTGACAGAGTCCACTATATCTGTGCTCCCACAATGATATGTCAGGAACCAATCTGACATGATGTTATTTTTGGTGCAAGGTGACAGAAAAGGGGGAGGCAGTACTGGATAATACAGGAAAAAGAGGAGACATGAAGTGCCAAGGAGTGTTGCTGAGCTTCTGGTGTGCCATTTTTTTCACAATCCAAATCACATCTTCAACCTCAGCCTGCACTGACACAAACTGATTGGTTTTAAACTGGCCAACAAAGCTACAGAAAAAGGCACAACTACCCAAGGATTCTGTCAGCACCAGAGCAAGCACTGGGCTGATGGAATTGTGCTACTGTGTACCCTGATGCCTCATCCAACAGTGGTCTAGGTCCAGGTTTATGGGCCAGCATTTTCTACTTGGTAATAGCCCCACCTTTGTGTTGTGAAACAATGTCTTTATGTTTATGTGACGCAATGTCTATGTTTCTGTCTTCCAGTTTCTTATTCATAAACCTTGTCTACTATCACTGCCATGAAAAAAATTGCCTGAAACAGCTAACACACCTCAGATGAGAGAGAACCTGGCACCCAGTTGACCTGGAGTGTGACTGAGTTCAGTCCTTTTGTCCTTTTCTGCCTTTCGAGTGGTCATTTCATGATATGCTGTCCCACTGTTTTCCCTGCAAAAGAAAAAGCAGAGTGACATTTCCTACCCTTCCATCCTCCAAACTGACAGCAGCTCACCCCTGTGGTGAGTTCTTTTTCCCTTGTTAGCAGACAAGTACTTTACACAGAGTGTGTGCTCTGGACAAGTGATGGACAAGTGCCACAGTGGTCAGGGGAAACATCTGAAACCCTAGATACCATTCTGAGCTTCAGAGGGCACCCATTTCTCCTCACAAAAAAATAGGCCAGAAATACAGTAAGAATAGACTTCTCTCATGGGGTTTTGGCACATCAGCTCCTGTTTGAGGCCAGAGATGTCTGAAAATTTGAGAGAGAAGGTTAAAAGAAATTTTGGTGCTCATAGAAGGGACATAAAAAGGAGAAGGAGAAAAGTGAAAAAAAAAAAAGGATGAAAGGGAAAGGGGAAGGAAAAAAAAGGAAAGACCTTGATGTTTTAAAGAAGGATTTGGGTTTGGGTTTATTTTAAAATTATTTTGGTCATGTCTAAGAGCTACTCAGTAATCAGAACAAGCACTTCCCAAGGTCCTATCTCTCCTCCTCCTCACTGCCCTGTATGGCATGCTGTCCCCTACAGAAATGAAGAGTACAAAGGTGTTGTACAAACTATGAAATCAGAATGGTAGGGCTTTGCACTCCTATGTCTTTATGTTGCAGAAAAGGATTACACACAGCACAGGGAAATGAACCATGAATCTCCTGTAGCCTCAACACAGGAGACAGATCCCTGCTGGGGGACCCGATGCTGCCATTGGCAAAAAGTGTCAGCACCCAGTGAAACCAGTGGGAGTTTAGGGCATGTAAAATAAAAGAAATATAGGAGTGGCAGTGGAATATTCATTTAGAGCCCTTGACAACAGTGGGAATCCCTTCCTGGGTTCACCTGTTCCAGACCAGACTGGAAATACCAGGCAGAAAACAAAGCAAAGAGATGCTACTATTGCTCTTTATTTATTTAGACTTACTGTAATGTAAACAGACATGAAACCTGAGAAAGCAAAAGCTCAGAGTGCACCTTGTGCTTTAAGGATGTTTACAAATTGCCAGTCCTTTATCAATAGAATAAGCAGGAATTAGAAAAAAAAATCCTCTGAAGATATTTCCTGGTTCCTGCTTGTGAAGCACGTGAAGGAAGAAAGACAACTTAGTCAACCTGGAGCAGGTCCAGATGCACACTGCCCCCTACACAAGAGGCTTTGCTTTTGGTAATGCTTGTGTCCGTGTTTGCCATTGGAACTGAGGGAGCCCTGAACAACAGCAGCAGGCTGAAGGAAAGCTTGTCTGGTGCAGGTGGTGGAAAGCCAGGCTTGGCAGCTAGTGACCTGCAGACAGTCTTGAGCAGTGCACGTGAGGGCCAAAGGAGGAGGAGGATTGACCAAGATGGCTTGGTGACATGGCTCTCAGCTAGAGATAACAATACATCCTCTATTTCTCTGCCTTTTTTCAGCTTTCTGATGGAAAAAACAAGCTTTTACCCAAAATCCATTTGGGGCCAGTCTGATAAGTCAACTGCTTTTTACAAAAAGCTGCTATTCACTTAACAGCACGGTATTTCTGTGTACTTCCTTTTTGGATATAATTTCATCATGTTTATGGTGCTGTAAATCTGGCTGCCTGCAAGGGCAGAAATATCCAAGCAGGTGATTGCCAGAGTTCTCCTTCCAACACAGCACAGGATCTGCTAGGCCAGGTCACACCAGCACCCACCAAGCTCAGTATCTTGTCTGAGGCATCAGGCAACGCCTCCTTCTCAAGAGGCAAATTCAGGATTCCATGAATGATTCAGTGCTGGCTACAAGGGAGAAAAATTCCTTTCTCCCTAAATAAATCAAATACCCAGCATCCCAGACCTATTGACATCAAATTCCAGTTTTACTTCGGCTTTGTGCTTCACACACACTTACCCACTCACATGATGGCTTAACTTTCCAAATATTGGGTGAACTCTGTCTCATGGGAGCCCCCACTCTAAAAGGGTCTACCAAATCCCTTGTCCTTGTCATGCTACACGCCCTGTGGGAGAAAGCAGGTGAGGGAATGGATATTCCTATTGCCTTGCTTACAATTCAAACAGGATTTAAGATATTGCAGGGCCTTCCAAGCAGGTGAATGCAGTTGTTTATGAAGGTGGTGTGGAGCAGGTCAATTGGACTGGTGAATAGCACAAAGCTTTGTAGGAAACAGAAATGCTTTCATGGCTTCAATGATGGTATAAGGGACTACGTAAACCTATTCACACTGATTTTCCACACAATCACAAGCTCTTAAATGTTTACTGATATCAGTGGCAGCTGTCCAAGCCTTGTCCTACTGGAATCATGGCCTTCAGCCACTGCCCTTCAGTTTCTCATCCATGAAGAGAAGTGGCAGTGCCTGTGCTGCTCTTTCCTGGCCCTGGTAAAGGATGAATACTGAGGAGCTGAAGGACTAAAAGGCAGGTCCTGAGACTCGTCCCACCTTTCCTGGGGCTGGTGTGACACACCTGCCAGGTGGTGCAGCTGACTCTGACTGCCCTCTAGTGCAGGGCTCAAACTTGCTGGGTAATTTAAAAGATGGGGATAGGTATGAATGGAACAGACACCTGTGTCTGGATGGTGAGCCAGGTCTTGCTCAAATATCAGAGCTCTATGGCTGGCAAGGAGACTCCCAAGTTGTATTCCAGGTGGCACACTGACCATGAATATGAGGCCACTAGTGTTCTTTAACAGTGCAGAACAACCAGCTGTGTCTCTTTTTGTGAATAGAAATTCTCATGCAAATTGCAGGTAAATCAGTGAATTATCACCAAATCATAAAACTGTCATTTTGCATTTTAGAAGTGTCAAGAAATGGCTTTTGGGGGTAACGTATCTAAGAGGATACTTGGCTAGTTCAGTCTCTGTCTCACATGTTGGTGATTGACTACTAAACCAATTAATGAATCTTCTCACCTTACAGGAGGTTTTAGAACTTCTCCATAAAAGAAGACAATATGATTTCAAATGACTGAAATCTATGAAAGCCCAAGAAAAATATCCTTCTGTGCAACAGTGGAATCAAGCACTACAGAAAATTTTAAATAATCTTGATTTTTCTCTCATTGTTTCAGGCTTTAGAGACATTGTTAAGACAGAAAACAGGGCAATCTCATCATTAGATTCAGCAACCACCTGCAATTAGATACTGCAAGATAAAATTACATTACTGGACAGAAAAGCTCTACTTACAGTGGTTCCACATAGACATCTGAACTATTTATCTTCTTCTGTACACCTGGCGTATTCTGTCTATACTTTTTATCACGAGACAAATGAATCTGAATGAGCTGGGTCAGGATGGCCACATTCTTAGAATCCACTTGATAGGCTCCTGTTGAAAAGAGGTATTATAAGGGGATGAAGTTAATAATGTGAACAGTTCAGAAGAATGGCAATGGACTATAAAGCTTTTTATCTTTTAAAAACTTCTGTGTCAGATTAGTTCACTCAAGATAATCCACTACGTGGTATTTTTTCTGTGAGAGCATATCTGGGTGAAATATGAGAAATTATATAAATTTGTCCTGTAATCCATAATAGATAGAACTTATTTCAAAAGCATGGTGCTAACGAAGCACCATTAGACAGTCAGTGGAAGTAAGTGCCTTGGCTCTGTGGCTGCAGTCAACTCACGTGAGATATATTAATAGATCCTAAGTGCTTCTAGCTCCCCAGTACTCACTAATATACCCACATACTTGCACAGCCTGCTGCCCATCCCCAGATTTGGCTATATCCCTGTGAAGGTCTCCTTTTTCCAGATTTATCTAGCCTAAACAAGCTAATTACCTGCATACATTACCATCTCATACCCATCCCTCTTCCCAGCTCTTCTAATATGTACAAGTGGCATCTATCATGCTCTTACATAACTAAAAATCAGCCCAAAGTACTGTGGCCAAAACTAATTTTAATTTCAACAATTTAATTAGATGTCTGTGCAGTGTAAATGAACATTCTTCTCTGGCTCCTGGTGGAGAGTTATCCACATAAAACCACATCATTACAACATGTAGGTATGAATTCAAGGACAGACACCATGACACAGAGTCTAATTATGGTCAGAGCTTGAAGACATTGTTACAAATCATTATCACTCCTGCACCTATTCTGTTACTACTTAGAAGATTTTACCTTCAAGGGCACTTTCTAACCTACAATAAAACGCACCTGAGCCACTCCTTTTGGTCACCTGAGTAACTATTTCTTTTGAGAGTAATATTTGTACCAGTCCTGCTGCTATATCTTTTGTGGGGTCTCTACTAACTACAGTCAAATGATCAGGTTTCAGCAGCAGACACAGGAAGAAAATCCCAGATTTATAAATGTTTCTGGCACTTCACAGTCGGATTTTCAAGTTAACAGCAGGAACATCTGCACACAGATAGTGCAACTTCCCAGTTATAAAGATGTGCTGATTATTTGGTGTGAATTCCCACTGGCTGAAAACACAGACACAGGGAGGCAGTGAATGTTTACCACTGGGGCAGCAAGCTGACTGGCGGCAGAACAATAAGGGGATTTCTTTAAGCAGTTTCTTAGAATGAATCTCATGACAAACACACAGGTCTGGTTAAATCTTCATAGAATTAGACAAAAGAATTGTCAAATAGCTGCCATTTTCAACCTTAACTGGCTTATTTCCTCAGTTGCCCTCTTGGGAAGAGTGTCAGTGTGCAAAGTGATACATACAAGCATACTTGCTCTTCCTCTCTATTCCTGAGGTATTCTTAGCAAGCACCTGCTGCCACTGTTCCTGCCATTGAGAAACAAGGCTCATTTCAGATTGGGCATTTCATCCTCATAAATGCAGTTATACACAGCATAAATTCAGCAGCTGTGTGACAATTTGTCATATTTGACAACAGCTGGAGGAGAAAGAACATCTAAAAGAACAAACCACCGAACATTCCATGTCCCTTGATGTAAACACACTGTGAATGGAGTTGGTGGAGTTGGAACAGACCAGCTTGTATGCCTGAGAGCAGAGTCTTAAGTGCACCACTGATCACAGCTGAACAAGTTTCTCTTAAGCCCTCTGTCATCGTTTTATTTCCCTGCTCTCCTATAGGGAGACTGACTAAGAAGTATGCATACATTTCATGCCAAAATATGTCTCTATCGAGCTACAAATCAGAGTCATGGGAAAAAAATCACACTGGCTTCAGCAGAGTTTGCTCAAGCCCTTCATCTATCCTAACCTACTGCTGATAGTTATTTGTGTCCCAAAATGACCCAGACGTCCCAGATGATCGCACATGAACAGTGTATCATACTAATCATAGCATGGAGCAGTAACTTGACTGTTCCTAAACTATTTGGAGCAAGTAACCTGGAATGCAGAGATAACCACAGCACACGGTACTTTCACAAGGGTGTAAGGGAGCTCCATGGACCTGTGGGTACTGACCCTTCTCCTTTAGGCCCTGTTGAAAATTCCACAGCCTGTGAAGACCAGTCGGATCCCCTTTGCTCTCAGAACTAGATATTGCTCTTCTGAAGTCACTGCAGAGCTATTTACTGCGCAAGCACAGGAGTAACTTAATATTACCTATTTTCTCACTTACGTATTCTTATGCAGCAGCAAAAGAAAGCTTGAAGGGACTTAGGTTTAGTGAAAAGGGAGCAAGATGACTGAAACATTGTTTCAGAGCAAGCACACAGGCAGATATTCCTGGTAGCAAATGGTAGCTTCTTCCCAAGCTACCCTGCAGTAACATCTGCATGTATCTAGGTACAAACAAGGAAATGGTCTTCTATCATTACTATTTGAGAACAATAGAACTAACAAGACTTAACTGCTGTTCAATTACAATTACTATTTTATGGCACTGGGTAAGATAAAAGCTCCCTGCCCCCCCACTTTCCTAATATGATATTTAAGATTGAGGTTTTGCAAATCAGATAACCTTAAATTCAGTTTTCAAAGCAATATTAACCTGCTCAACAAGGCTAATCATACAGCAGAATGTGACAGACTATAATTTTGGCAAATAATTTGACAGAGTTGTTTCGTCATGCCTTTCACTTTAAGAACACACACACAGGCCAATGGGAACACAAAAGCAGAACTGAAAGGAGAATTCTCTAACTGTTTGAAAAACTTGATTTATAGCGCTGATTACCTCACAATTATTCTTTACAAGCTCAGTTCCACTCTTTCCACCAAATATATCTGCCTTTAGGTATTTAGTACATAATTGCTTCCTCACAACTGTAGGCAGTTCTAGCAGTCCTACAGTTCTAGCAGTCTAGCAGTTCTTACTCCTCTGTGTTTTAATCACTTAGCCATCACTGGGATCTTCAATATAGAACAGTGTGGTTTCAAAGATGTCTCAGTCACATTGTAGTTACAGTGCAAGCGTGCTGTGAGATTGAGCAGCACAGTCACGAGCCCTCCCCACTCCTCTGCTGGGCTAGGAAATGTGCTACCAAAATCCGTGCTACTTATTACCCTGAAATTGTCCTGGAGTTCCACCTCCACCAATATCTTGTAACTAAAAATGGAGCTCTCGCCTCACCCCGAAGAGGTCACTAATTAAAATTGGTATTTTTAGACCCTAGATATACTCAGATACACCGCAATTGATACTATAAATATTTTGAGGTTTTATTTTCGTATACAATTATTCTCTAGAAGAAGGACAGAAATTTCACCTTCACTGTAATGACAGCCCAAACTATGAAAATATATACTGGATATAAAACAGAAGAAAGAATAAATCAAAAGGCATTCAGTGGCTTCAGTAGTTAGCCTTTCAACTACATTAGTGGGTGATGGCAGAAACAACAACTGCAAAGCAGCAACTGAGCAGCTGAATTTACTGCATCAGCTCCAACTATAGTTTAAAGACAATTTTATTTTCCCAATTTTTGCCTTCCCTTTTTATTTTCCCTCCAAGCGAAGAAAGCATTTGTTGCAATTACAGCCAATGCTAGAGAGAGGCTTCAGGGAAGAGGAGATGAGAGTATCTGCAATTTCATCAAGTTCCTAATAGCTCAAGTGAGAAAGATATTTACAACTCTAGTGCTCTGGGTTTTCTCCAGCAGACTGGGTAGACAGAGACATCAGGGGAAATTTCCTGTTCCCCCATGGATCCATACAAGACTCTCTCACCACCTTCTCAACACGTCCTGATGTTGTGTATCTGGTGTGCAAAGTACAGAAGGCACACCTGAGTTATCTTCTGGCTTGGAAAGGAACCTGAAAGGACTACAGAAGGCTACAAAATTGCTAAAATGCATGAAACCAATGGAAGAGGAAAATCACACTACCTCACCATTTGTAAGACCAATAGCTTAATAAGGCAAATGGGAAAATGTTCTCTTCGATTTGCTGTTCAATACATTGCTTGCATTACTGGCTGACACAGCTGTAAGATACCCAGACATTTTCTTGGTGCTGATGCATTCACTTTCATAAGACTTCTTACAGAAAAAGGCTACAGCTGTTACAAGTGTTTCATAGATGGATAATGGAGAGACTTGGATCACTTGACAGCTAAGAACTGAATACAGGTCTTTGAAACCTCGACCAATGGTTAAATTATTGTACCCTCCTTCCCTTTCCATCCATAGGGTCCAGTTACCAAGTATCCATTCTGACACAGAGTAGCCCAAGAAATGAGGTAGGATTTTGATCTGTGCACTTCTGCTTTTTTTGTTGTATAAACTCATCAAATATCAAAATGAACTTGAGAAAGAAGGGTTCACTGGGTGGACAATTTTAATGCAAAATATTTGGGACTCGAAGTCATTTTCTGCAATGGACCTTGTTTGTAAGCATTGCATTCAGTGAGGTTTTGGGTGCCCTCCAGGGAGGCTGACCTGCTCCCTAAGGACAGAAGAAGCAGTAAAGAGAACCAAAGAAGAAAATCATTTGGAATCCACAATAATCAATTAAGATGCCCTTGATAGCCATTCTAAGCAGCAGGAAGTGCATTTTACTTCACTGTAGCTTTGCAGAGAAGATAGGTGCTTTTATAGGCACAAATGCATAAATATTTCAGATGATAAGCTGCTTACATTGTGGACTTCAATTTCCTAGTGCAAGCAAGAAAGCTGCTCTCAACCTTTAGCTTTTGTCTGTCATTCAGAAATATGTAAGCCCTGGACAGGAGCAGGTCTGGTCTCCTTACAGGGAAGAAACTGAGGCAAGATTGCCACAGTCAAACACAGCAATTTGCTGTGGGAGAGTTAAGCTATATTTGTTTCCTGCAAGTAGGTTACTGAACTACACAGGTCTTTGTTATTCTATATAAAACTAGAATAATGTACACTTATCTGCACTCAGACTAATACATAACATTGTCTTAAATTACATGGGCTAGAAGAGAGATCTGCATAAGTTTAGTGGCATTACTGTAAACTGGTTACAACTTTGCTAAAGTATTATAGGTTTAACAGAGACAAAGTTTAGTGATTGTTTAGTGAGATTATGTAATTGTAGATCTTATGAAAGGTGAGGAGTTATCATGGTGAAGCAACACTGAAATTTTTTGTTCAGGGAAAATGGCAGTCAGGCAGTCAAAACTTCCCTTTCAGGATACCAGCCCCTGTGTCAGCTGAATTATCTATTTGAAGACCTCTACCCCATTTACTCATCTGTTCTTTCCCCCCTCCTCTGCTAGGTCCTTGGCAGACACTATTTTGGGACACTATTGTTTTGCCAGGGCAGCCATCTCTGTGACATCTATTTGTAGAAGATATCCTCCCCTGCACTCCTAGACGAGGGTGCAGGTGCCAATGAGGAAGTCCCTTGCTTTCACTACTACCTAGAAGAGTGTTTTCTGAACTCTATTCAGAATTAGGCAAATGAAATCAATTCAGGATAATCTAGGAATATGCTGGTACTCCTACTCCACTATTAATTTACAGTCCACTGGAGTGCAGCTCAAGCCCAAGTACAGATATATATGTACAGACAGGTAGTATACACCTCGATATAGCCAGCCCATCTAGCCCCATAAAAGTTTGTTTCTCAGAAGATCCAAGAAAATCCAAAATCATTCACGTTTACTTGGAAAGCCAGGGGACTTCAGCACAAATGCTAAGTTTATCTAAGTAACTTTTAACCTGAAATGCACTTCCATGTGAATTACCAAAGCTATGATATATATTGTTGCCAATAAAAAATTCCACAGCCAAGTCTGCTGAGGAGCTAGAAAAAAAAGAAAATGATCCCTCTTTCAGGCCAGTTTTCTCCAGCACCTTAGAGCTAGCAGGCATGGCAGAAGCCAGTAGAAAGGACAAAATGAGTTTATTAGAATCTCGAATCTAGTCTTAGTCTAGGATATAAATTTAATCTCCTAGTGACTATAATGCAGCCTTTTGGAGATAGTTGGTATCATAAACATATTCTGCTTAAGTAGTTCTAAGCCATTTTTTTCTTCTACAGGCAGAACTATTTCAGTTGGAAGTGTGTTCTCTCTCTTTTTTCCCCCCACATACTGAAATGGTTGTATTGGCATCATACACCTTTATACAAATATAATCTTCATTCACAGTAGAGATCACAGAGCTTTAACTCCAGGATATTTAAAGCCTCTGCAATTTCTCTGTGTAGACAAACCACATAATTTCCTACACTTGGAGATTCATCATCCATCAGAGTTCTTGTGATTTGGCTTGTCACAGATTTGGAGAGGTTCCCAAAACTCGCCGTCATGAAATATTGTCACAAAATGCAGGATCCTTTCCTGCAGTCCCACTTCAGAAAAGCAGGCAGAAGTGACACCAGGAGCCACTGGCCTTCAAAGCCTACAGCCCTTTTGCTTCCCTTCCACATAGCTGACCTTGAGCTGCTCCAGCTATTCTCTCCCTCTCTTCTTTCATTGAGGAGTTTGCTCTGCTCAGTCTGATGTTCCTGGGTCATAATCCATGTCCTAATATCCATCTCTGGGTGTCTTGTATGCAAGTTAAATGGCAGAAATAAAAAACTCCACTCTTAATAACACATTTTAGCAAAAAATGATCCAAAACTCTGCCCTTCCATGACCCTCTTACAGGCTTGTGTCTTCTCTGTCATGGGTAGTTGGAACACATTGCATCAGGCTTCAAAGATCAGACTGCTTGTGGAAAATGCTAAAATATCGTCTCAGCAGGGACAGAATAACCCTTATTTGCACTGCTATCCACTATTTTGGAGCAGTGTGTCCTGTCCCAATAGCTCCAAAACACTTCCACAAACTCTGATCCTTTAACCCTGGCCCTACAAGTGGCACTTTACCTCCATCTACTGAGGAATCCTTTCCACAGCCTCAAGGAGGGGCTTGGCTGGGACAAATGCAGAAAGCAGGGGGGCAGTCAGTGACTAGGGATGAGCTCAGATGCATCTGCTCCTGTCATCTCTTTAGAGTCTTGGGGATGATGCACAAACCACAGTCACCTCACCCCACAGCAGCCAGAGGAGCAACACTTTGACATGCTCCTTCACTTTTCAGCTGGGACTTACCTAATGAACCTTCCTACTTAATTGCTACAAGATGACAGCAAGGACAAGGATAACGTGAGCTGAGCAATTCTAAAGACAGGAAAACACTTCAGATGATTACAGAAAAGATCTAGAAATAAAAATAAAACCCAAACCTTTTCTTGATTCCTGGTAAAAAAACTATTTCTATTGTTTCTCTTTTTTTCCTGTGTGAAACTAATCACTCTTATCAGCTTCTCCTTGAAATGCTCAATCTCCTTATCTGGTTTTGTCAGACCTGGACCCAAAAAAAACCAAACAAACTCAGCATGATGTAGACTGTGTCGTAGAACACATCCTATTCAAAAGTTTCTGGCTAAAGAAAGAGGAATCTTCGTAAGAGCAGAAGTAAAAGTAGGATGTGTCCCAATAGAAGTGTGAGCACAGAGGCACTGGGACCACAAGGCCTTCAGAGTCAGAAAATCACAGGTGCTGCCTGCTATAATGAAAGAACACCTGCTGAAAATAGAGCCATGAGAATTTGATAGAAGATTTGTTGAGTGTCACAACAGCCTCCAGAAATGTTCTGTAAAGATGTTTCACAGGGATTTGTATCAGGCTCTGAGCACAGCACTGACTGACCCTCCACTGGGCACCTTGGCTTCAGCCAACAAGACACTTTTGGGGAAAGCTCCATCTTTGGGGATAAAATAAAGGCACTGCTTTCAAAACTAGAAACCTAACAGCTGTAGAACTAATTGCAGGCATAGCACAAACTGCTTAAGAGTCTAATTTTACATATAAATGGCAATTAGGCTCTTAGATCATTTGGGTTAGAAAATTTCACTCTGGACCATCTGGAATGTGCAGGAACAGTAGTCCTGGCCACATACCACAGACATTTTTGTTCTCCTGTAGAAATTCAACTGTTTGGGAGCAGGATGTGTCTTGCTGCTGTATAAGGAGCAGCTGCCCATGACCTCACACTTCAGTGATGACCTCATGCTGGCTCCGTTCCAGTAATTTCTAGGGGACTATTCCCATTTTTCCACATTGCAGAGAGGAGAATCTCTCTCACAGAGATGAATTTGTGAGAACTTGCAACTATGGGAAGATATCACCATGTCCTGCCCCCTTCTTCTCCTATGTCTGAGAGACAAGCCCTAAAGATGAATACCCGCCAAAGAGCCTCCACCTCACATCACATACCATAATAAAAAATACCAGTATTTTATTTATGTTGCCAAATTAACAGAAATGATCATCAAAAAACTGTCTTGGCAGTGTCTAATAAGAAGCTTTTTAGAGGCCTATTTTTTTTGCCATAGCTGCAACTCTTCAAAAATGTAATGCTTTGTTTTGACTTGTCTAAGGGCTGGGGTGGGTAGGTGGGTGGTCTGGAATCCATATGGGCCACTTTAAGTACCTTAGTCACACCAGAAGCTTTGAGTTACCACAGCATCCTCTCTATTCTTCCTGTTAGCAGTGATCGAACATCAAATTGAAAATAAAAAATAAAAATTTCCAGTTTAATTAGTTACAAACCACTTTCCCGTAGCATTTCCCTTTCTAGAGATACTCAGCTATGAGGTGTTTGCTGCCTGGTAACTGGTTTCTCTGACTAAGTTTTCAGAAATAAATAGCTCAGCATGTTTCTTTTAGTTATTCTCTAACTGACTCAAAATAATACTTTACTTATTTATTCCACTTTTCTCTGCTACTGCTTGTTCATTCTTTTTGAGTTCCACCTGTCAGTATTTGGACAGGAGACCTTAAAGAGAACCCTGCTCAGGTGTTGATCCAATGCTCTCACATGGTATCTTGCAGCCCTACACCTCTGAAAATGCTTTCTGATGCTCTGTAAAAGCAATGACAGAGGAGCTCTTTAGAAATGCCTTTTATAGAGTGTCACTATTGAAAATGGTGTACCTAAATAAAAATTCCTAGTACTTCCTCCCACCATGAATGTCCTAGCAGCATCTGCTTGACAGTTTTCAATTTCCTGAAGCAATTTGGTCTGTCATGGTGTCACATGGTATCCAACAGCTGCTGTCAACCAAGAGGCAGCTTCAGATACACAGTGGGTGAAGTTTCCCCTGGACAGTCCTGGAAGCTCCATATTTTTGCAGTCCTGGAGAGGGTTTCCTGTCCTACAGGATGCATCACTTCCTTTTGATTACTGCAGCCAAACTTTTGCCAGGCAGGTAGGATTTTAAGTCTTCAGAATTGCACAAACACCATTTGGGAATGTTTGAGAACAAAATATGATTTACTTGGGTACAATATAGCCACATTATTCATGCAAATCCACTGCCAAGGGAGTCTTGTCATAATATACCATCTATTCAGGAAAAAAGAAATAAGGAAAAAAGTCCGCCCTTCTCATAACTGGTGGGACATCACAAATCCTGGGTTCCAAGAGCTTTGGCCCTACACCATAAGTCTGCTGATCTCATTATGCCTTCTATCACTTTTCTGAGACTTCTGTATTCCTGCCAAGTGTTGTTTCTGCTTCCTTCTCTCTGGGCTTGGATAACTGCACTCCTCCCTCTGATTTTCAGGTCACCCCTGTGCACTCTGTGCTGCCAGCTCTCAAGTGCACCAAGGTGAGCCAGAAAGACACCAGAAAAGCCAGAAAAATGGGCCCAGATAAGGACCAATATGGAAATAGTGTGGATGGCTGTAACTTGAGTTAAGCACACACCAAAATGACCATTTAAATCTGTACTTATATCTCCTTTAGGCCACAAATCAGCTTTGTCTCACTGGCAGAGGCTCTTTATGCCATTTTTTTTTCTGCTGTGTTTCTAAGGTTGCAAACAATCAGAAACACAAGAGATGCTGTTATTATTGTGCTGCAGCCTGGGAGGTGTGGAAAGAAGCCACCAGTGAGACCACATGGCCCTGATTACAACTTGTCTGAACGCTGTTGTGATGGAGAATGACTGTGGTGCCAGACAGCCTGAGGAATAGCATCCCATGAGCTTTTTAGATCAATGCTTTTAATTTCAGTAATTTTTCATTTCTTTCTTGACAGTGAGTCTAGTTTTCTAGCTGAGCAACATCTATTGTTGTCCAGTGTTATTTGATTTCTAATTTTGCAGACTGCACAGGAGCCAGGATCTGGGCTCCTGGTAGATGTGGAGTATTTGATATCGTGCCTGACCATCTACAGTGACTTCTGCACAAGCAGGGAAACAAGAGAAACCCTGCCTTGGCTATATTGTGAAACAGGAGGTGGTCACAGGGAAAACACACACACACAGATGACATACTATTTTTGCACCCCTGCTATTCTGGACAGTCCCTCCTGTTGATTACATTACCATACACTCCTTGTTGCCAGGAAGTAGAAAGTAACAGGTTTCATCAACCCTGTGTTCAGAGGCTGATACGTTTCTATCCAGAGCCAGATGGAAGTGGAAGGGGATCCTACATGAAGGATCAATAATAACACAGCAGTCAACTTGCCCTTGCATCAAAGACACATCCATGTGTCCTGGCACATCCATGTCCCAGCTCCATGCCTCCACTGCCAGCAGCACTTTGGTCTTGCCCCACGACTCGTGGCTGAGCACTGCAGCATCAGCAGGAGAATGGGCTGCTGGCAGGTTGCAGGCAGGTGAGGATACACCTGCTGACTGCTCCTGGGGGCTCAGAGGGGACAGACACCATGAGACTCCCTAGATGCTGTCTAGGTTTGCAGTCTGGATTTGTTAGGCACGGCAGACAGGGCCTGGACCCAAGCCACGGGCATGGTTATTTTTCTGCAATTGTAGTTCCATAATGTGTGGTGTGGCCTGTAATAGCCAGTGGGGTGCTTTCAAAGTGAAAGCTCTTAAGGGTTATTAATGAATTATGGCAAAAGCAACAGTAAGTAGAGGTTGCTAATTTAGTCAGGAAGTGTTTTAAGGTCTGATTGGTTTTGATGCTGCAGTCAAAGATTAATTGGGGTTGGACATTGTTGCTTATCTGGAGGGCCAAGTAAAACATGTGGATGTGTGGAGCAATGTCATTATGCTTTACCAGGGGACTCTGTAGAAGTCAGAGGCAAAGGTGACTCCTGGGCCTGGGCAGCACAATTTCTGGCATGTTCTCATAGCATACCACAACATTTTAAGGCTTTTAAAAAGTGGGAGTTGATGGAAGTGCCAGAGCACATGTGCAATCCCACTGTGATCCATTCAGACAATGGAATAGTTTTTATCTATGGAGATTGCCTAATTCTAAGAAACCCACAGCTTTGCTTACATTAGTGAATTACTTTTGTGAAGTATTTCTCTTGTTTTGGCCACTCTATTTCAAACTAAACAGCTTTTTGGAAAAAAAATACACAGAAAGAAAGTAACGTGACAGTTTGTAGCACACATTTGCCTTAGTTATCTTAAAATGCTGCAGAAAATTTATTACACAAATACACTGGCTATCATCACATTTTCCCTTTTCATAATCTCTGAAAAACACAATCTGTTTTAAAATCACAAATTAGGCAACTAGTAATGATGGAATTCACTTAAAACTATTCTTTCAAATTTTTTTTTCTGGCTTTTCTACCTCCACATTTTAAAGCTCTTCGCAGCAACCATCAGGGAAAGTTAGACTAACTAAATAAAAAGAAAGCTGAACTTTGCTTAAGCCCATAACTCTGACATAGAACCTCTGACTACCTAGAAACTTCCAATAAAATAAGGAAATCTGATGGTAATTGCCATAGCCCTTGAGGAACCACACACACACACACACAGAGATTATTTTGAGTAGGAAGAATCAGCAAGCAGCTGGCTTGAGTAAAAGACTGAAGCTTCATGCTAGATCTAAGCCAGCACCAAGTTTCAAAATGGCCTATAAAAACAACAGGAAGAGCCTGTAAAGCTATTTCCTGATGAAAGAAGATCTTGCCCTTCTGGGCTTAGGATATCTCTGTAAAGCTGCCTCATTCCTTAAATCTGCCTTTGCTGGCAGCAAGATATACCTGAAATCACATAGCTTTGTAGGGATTATTCAAATCAGAGAAAGGAGTTTAAGGAATTTAAAGCATTGAAAAAATGTTGCTCTTTATAAGTGTGTTTGGGAAAACAGTTTGGTTTTAGTTTGCTCCAGTATTCAGGGATCCTAAAAGAGAGAACTGAGCCTTAGTAACACTCTTCTCCCAATCCAGATCAAAAGGTAAGAGGAATGTATAAGATATTCCCCTCCAAGGCCTACCAGGTGGGCCACAGATACATCTTTCAAGGTGTGCTTCAAGATACACCTGGCTCAACAACTGCATATCCACAGGCCACTAAAAATCTCTCTTTTCATCTCCTCTCAATTTTTTGTCTTTACTTTTTCCTAACTTCATTTCTTCACTCTCTCAAACCTTCTCATCCTTACTCCTTTTTTTCCATTAATTTTCTTTACAAGATCTTTCTCTGTTGTCCTCCCTCCAGTTTTGCCCTCACACTTCACCTTGTCCCATCCCACAGGCCTTACTCTGCTCAGGGTATAGAAGAATTGACCCAGATTTAAATCCTGAAGAAGGCTCTTACAGGGTCACACTTTTAAACTGCTTTTTTCTGGTTCCCCTTCATACAGGGCTTTACCCTGCTGTTGATTTCTGGTGACATCAAGTCCTCCTCAATAGCTGATTTAGCTTAGGATCATATGGCCCAAGAGCAGCCTACCAACAGGTGAGCCCTACTGAGGAAACAGCTCTTTTTCAAGGACACACATTCTCCCTTCATTTCCCACCTGATTTCCGACTGCTTGGAAAGTGGCTTCCTTCTTTTTCAGACACACCCCTATACAATTATAGGAATTTTATATATAATTTCCAAAGCAGACATTGCTTTGCTGCCATCAACTCCTTTCCAAATACTGTTGGGCATTTGGCACTTCTGTGGCTTTCCAAATGATGGCACTTAAGGCCTCTTATATGAGGATTATACAGCTTGATTTGGTTTTTCTCCTCAGGTCTGTGTCAGCAGAACTGAGAGCACATCTCGACATCCTGGATGAGGTACACAAAGTAGGTCAACTCTTTGCCTTCACTTACAATGCAGCATCTGACAGTGAATGTTTAGCACCTGGTGTTCATCTATTTGAGGCTGTGGTAGTTATTTGTAGCCCAGAGCAGGGAGTTCACACTCCAGAGACAGTGCCAGCCTTTGCTGAGTCAAAATGCACCAACAGAACAGGACCAGCAAGAAGCTGTCAGAATAATCAGTGCATTACCTGTGCATACTCCACTCCACAGGCTCCACTCCTGCTCTGCTTAGGGGTATCATAACAGCACCTAAAGGCTCACCCAGGGTTAAGGGCTGACTGTGCTGGATGGCACACAAACATACTATTGAGGGAAGTCCATGGCACAAAATGTTGAACACTGACAGAGTCAGACAAAAGGAACAAGACAGCATTATCTTCCCCAGATCAAAACCAGGAACTGAAACAGTGGCTGTGACTTGTCAAGGTCACTCAAGAACTGTGCAACAGAGATTAGAACAGAAATTTTTATTTCTCTGAGTCACAGCTTAGTGTCTCAGTCACAAGACCATCCTTCACCTCTCACTCTTTTCCCAAGGGGAGAGCATGTCATTCCTATTTGCTTACCTAGCAGCAGTCCTAGCTGCAGGCGATAGGGTCCTTCTAAGTGAGCAGAGTACCAGCAAGGGTGGAGTCTGCAGCAATAGGGGCACAAGAGCACTTTCCTCCCTGCTGGGGGCATGTGACACAGCTGGTGTGCATTAGAAAGGCTGCCTGATTCCTACTACACCCTCAGATTACATGCCCCATGAAGCTGATGGAGACAAGGAGAAATTGCAGCCCGATCCCCCTCAGATTAGGTTTCTGAACATTTCCTTTATGGCATGTGGAGAGAATCTGAAGGAGAGCTCAACAGCACAGATATTTTCCTGGCAAGGAAAGAGCTTTGAAGCTCTCAAGTGGTCCCAGAATAAACTTCATGACTTGGGAATGAACACTATGTGCTGACATCGTCATCAGTTCACGGCTTTAAAGGCCAGCTTTTCAGGACAGCTTTTCTTGGTGCCCACTGCAGGGCTATGATCCAGACAGATTTTCTGGAAAGAATGCAAAGGGTTGAATGGGACACCTCCATGGGATGCTTCTGTGGGCATGCATGCTCATCTCCATGCACATCAAGGGATGGGAGGCACTCACCTGTGAGAAGTAAATGTGAGCTGGGTCTTTCTGGCAGGCCCAGTCCTGTTGGTTCCCCTCACAAACCTGAAATCTCCCTGCAGAGGAGATGGAGGTGAAAGGGAATCATTGGGACCCAATCTGGGAGAGGAATTGCAACAAACACAGAGATATGGTTCAGGCTGATACAACATATCTAGAGAGATTAGGAAAGGCACTACAAATACCAAAAATAATCACATAATGAAAAAGCAGTAACTTATATTAAGTGATTCCTTTCAGAAACTAGACAGGGTTCTAAATGGAAAGAAGGTACTGGTCAGATAGATATTACGGGATGCCTGCTGGCTAAGAAACAGTGTAGAGGATTAAAAAAGGTTATCTAATGAAAGTAGATGCACAGGCAAAATTCTGGCTCTGTTGAAATCCAAGACAGAAGAAGACTCCAGGGGAGTCTAGGTTTGACTGGGGAGATTTGCTGTTCTTGTGAGCCTGCAGGCATTGTTTGTGCTCACAGTCACAGCATGGTGCATGCGTGGCACTGCCATGTACTTGAATGCCATCTAGGCCAGTTTATAAGGAAAACTGCTGTTTAGAAAGTACAAACTTCTAGTTATATCACATATCCTATCTTCAAAACCTCTTGAACCTTGGGGGAGTTCCTGGCTTCAGGCAGGAAAGCTCAACAAGCAAATACTTCCCTGGCCCTCCATGTGTTCCTGTGAATGGTTTCTTAAATGTCTTGAAACAAAGTTGTTTTTCTGCATGAAAGTTCATTCAAAACCAAGTTTCACGACCTACACTTCTACTGCAGTGGCAGTTTCACTTCTCATTCCCACCATGTCCCCGGCAGACACTGTGCAGTAGAAGCAATAGTTTGGGAACTATGGCTTGGGGCAGAGTGGCTGGAAAGCTGCCCGGTGGAAAAGGATGCAGGGTTGTTGGTTGACAGGGGCTGAACATGAACCAGTGTGTGCCCAGGTGGCCAAGGAAACAAATGGCATCCTGGCCTGTATCAATAATGGTGTGGCCAGCAGGACCAGGGCAGGAATTGCCCCCCTGAACCAGGATACCCTCCTGGTAAGGCTGCATCTCAAATCCTGTGTTCAGTTTTGGGCTCCTCACTTCAAGAAAGACGTTGACATGCTGAAGTGTGTCCAAAGAAGGATGGTGGAACTGGTGAAGGGTCTGGAGTACAAGTTCTGTGAGGAGCAGCTCAGGGAGCTGGGGCTGTTTAGCCTGGAGAAAAGAGACCTTATCACTCACTCTTCACAACTACCTGTCGGGAGCATGTAGCCAGGTGGGGGTCAAACTCTTCTCCCAAGCCACCAGCGGTAAGACGAGGAAGTGGCCTCAAGTCGCACCAGGGGAGTTTTAGATTGGATATTGGGAAAAGTCTCTTCACCAAAGGGGTTGTCAAGTATTAGAACAGGCTTGCCAGAGAAGTGTTTGAGTCTCCATCTCTAGAGGTATTTAAAATATGTGTAGATGTGGTGCTTAGGGATGTGGCTTAGTGTTGTACTTGGCAGTGTGAGGTTAATGGTCTAATTTGTCTTGATGGTCCCAAAAGTCTTTTCCAGACAGAACAATAGTATGATTCTAACCAGTGTCAATCTGCAGAGACGTTTCTGGGCTCAGGACATGTTCTGACAGTGGGAGAGCAGAATCAGCCACAGAGCAAAAGAGTTTTTCCTCAACAAGGAGCCCCACACAGCTGCTGGCTTTGTCAAGTCGGAGCTACAAGTTCGTGACCATTTTCCTTCTTACAGAGGGAAGAGGAGTAAAGATATTATTACTGTCTTACTCACATCTGCCCCCAGGTTTAGGAACAAATCAGGAATTGCAATCACAGCTACAAGCAAAAAGCTGGTGACAGCTGGGTAGGTTTTGTAATTGACATAGCAAAATCTCTGTGGAGTCTCCACACTGAGGCTCTCTTTCACCCTTGCAGATTCTCCCACCTGGTGGGAAGCAGAGCAGGAGAGCACAACAGAGGAGCCAAGCATGACTACAGACAAATATGCACAGATGTTGTATCAACCTTTTCTGCAGTTTGGTTCACCACTTTCCCTTCCTTTTTCTTATGCTGTATCCCCATACTGTAAGGTGATGCATTGCCACATGACCACATACTTATTAAAGCCTGTGATGACAGTCCCAGAGCCAGTGAATTCCCACAGAGACTTTAATCACAGGCCAAAGAAAGGGTAGCAGGAAACTGGAAATGATAGCTGGAGAAGGGGATGTGACAATTAGGCAGCCTCATGACAGAGGCCAAGCAGGAATACACATGCAGGGAAGAGAGGATTGCATGACAGGAACTTGCTTGTGACCACTGGACCACAGGGTTAGGCTCTCTTGCTGTTACCATGATGTGATGCCTCAGAGAAGAGGGATGAGTCCACCTCAGTCATTCAGATACGGGGGAAGAAGAAATCTCCCTGAACAAACCAAAAAGGTTTGCAAAGGAGCTGCTGGTATATGAAGTGGCCTTCCCTTTAATTATCTTGCCAATAACAAAAGCGGTAACTCTCCAGAGGGTAGGACTGAGGTGTGATGGTGGAGATAGTGAGATACGAGCCCTCAAATTCACTGTAGTGTGTTAGCTCCTTAGCTGGAAGAGAGGATGGGGAGAAAAGGGAGAGAGTGGGACAGATCTTTGGTCCCAGCTTTGTCACAGAGCCTGTGGTGTAAAGCAGGCAGAAAACTGACCGGAAGAATTGCACTGAGGCAGAGTGTAGCAGTGTTTCTCAGAAATTAAGTTTTTATATAAAAAAAATCAAACCAGACAGAGCTCACTGCCTTTCCTTTATAATCAACTAAAAAGTAGACTAAAAATTTGAATGTGCCTTTATTTTTCCCTCCTGTTTATATAAATTAAATAGCTCAAGAGCCAATGTTTACATAAATTAAATAGCATTTTCTTTCTCTTCCTTTTTCTCATTTCTTGCAAGGAGGAGTGTAGGTGTGTTTTCTTTTGGTGTGTATTTTCACAGTATTTTGTAGAAAACCTTTTATGTCTTACCAAGCACCTGTCATCTTTGACAGCAAATTCATAAGCACTGACATGAAACACCCAACTTTATGTCTCTTGCTTCTCTTGCTGTTTAGAAGCCCAAGAGGGGAGAGCACATCTAAATCTCTGGCCACTATAGCAGTGTCCAAGGGAGATATATCTGTGGCACAGATAGCACAAACCCTAAACTCCTTTTAATATTACCTTTGGATATATTTTAATTTTTTGTGGGGTGACAGCTGGATAAAATGTTAGCTCATGTCCCCTTGCCCTCACACTTTTCTGAGACAATATTTACTTGATTCATCTGAAGATCTGGCTCATTAAGATTAATAATTTATCAAAATATATAATGGCACTGACCATTTTTATATGTAATTAAGTAATTTTACTTGTACACAATTGCTGCAAGTGAACCCAAGTTACATCCATATAAATGGGACAGTAACACATAGATTGTGGAAGGCAAGAATCTGCACCTGGCTCTACAGTCAGATATAATTTTCACTATATCACAGTTGGTTTTGGGACTCCCTACCTAGAAAGACACATTTTATGAGAAAGGTCTCCATTCTCATCACAACTGAAACGTATCAAAGTTCTGATACTTCACAGAAAAAACACAGCTCACCCAAAGGGCTGCAGCAGCATTGAGAAACGCCATACTTCACATAAACTTTGATTCTGAGGACTGCTTTTTCTCTGGCAACTTTTTTTCTCCTCCATGCACTGCACTGATGGGAGTTGCACGTGGCTTATTGGCTCGTGTGGCAGCACCAGAGGTTTGTGTTCAAACCACTGTGGCACCTCTGTCTCTCAGATGGTCTTCAGTGGATCACAGATTACACTCACCAGCTGTGCCTGGCAGGGGTGGGGTGGCAAAGGGTAGAGAGCAAATGCAATGCTGCAGAAAAAACACAGAGCAAAAGCTCCAGCCTGAAGGGACCAAGAGGTGGGAATTAATTGTGTGAGTTTTGCCCATGATGAGCAAGACCTGCCAAGTCTGTCATATCAGCTTCTATCCACTGTATAAACCAAAAATCCTACCCAGGGCTCTCCCAAAGCCCTCTTTCCATTTGTACACGTATATTACCTCAGCTGGAGACATAATAACTCATTTCTTCTGTGTTCATCCTAGCACCACCGCGTTGTTGCTGTGGTGATGTACGACTGTGACCAGCCATGAGAGTGATGGATAGAGCAAATGGAAAACCATGGGAAATTAGAGGGCAGAGGCTTGCAGCAGGGCACCTCAGCCATGTGCTTCAGCTGGCAAGAAGAAGGGAGTGAAGAGGGTATGAAGGAGCTTGAATGCAGCAGACTAAAATGGAAGGGGGAAATGAAACAGAAGAAAGGTAGGAGAGACATTGACTTTATAGTGAGGCAGGGAGTAGTGATTTGCTAGACAATTTGTTTTACTGCAGAGTTCCCCAACAACTCTAGCCAAGTCATCCCACCAGTTTGAACATCAGTTTCTCTTCTGTAAAAAGTTTCTGAGAGAGGAACTGTCACAAAATGTTATGGGCTATGGGGAATATAAAACAGAGTGGCAACCATCTTCTAAGTGATAAAAAACAGGATGAACAACATCCAGGAAAAAAAAAAGTTTTTATCTGAACATTTTCAACAAGGTCACAGTTCATGGAGGAAAGCAAGCAGAAACAAACTGTGAGGGAGTTGAATCCATTTCTGCTTGTCTCAATGGACATGGACCTATAGATGGACCTATACCCAATATAAGCAGTTACTATACTTTTAGGAAGCTCTTTAGCTCATTTCTTGGCATCAGCACTGCAGGGCTTATCCCCAACTGGCAAACGTGGTGTTATCTTACGTCCCTCAGCATCAGCGAAGGACAACAGCTTTCTGCTGAAATAGTGTTTTCCTTTCCCTGCTGTCATTCTCCTCCCACCAGGTATTTTCTGTGAATCATTGTTTTGCACCTAAGTTCTACTGATGTGGCTGAAAGCATAGACTTTAATTTAGGTAAAGTGCAGAAGACCTCTTGGATATAGATGCTGCCAAGCTGATTTGTGATTAGGCAAATATAGCCCTGGAAGCTTCTCAGTCTCTGAGTGCTATCACAGGAAGCCACAGAACAAAGTGTCTTTCATTTGAGTGAAATCTTTTTAAAGCATCTGGCCTCTTTCCTTGCCTCTCCCATTAGAGACTGTTCCTAAACCTGATTGCTCTGGTGTCTAGAAGCTTTCTTTTAATTTCTAGAGTAAATTCCTTTATGGCCAGTTTAGACTCAGTTGCTCTTGGGATGTCCTTCAGTTGTAATAGTCTTTTGATTTTTACACACCAATAGATTTATAGAGAGGAAATCTAGCCACTCTTATCCTTCACTTTCCTGTCTGTAAAAGCCAGTCTCTCTTAGCCTCACTACATAGGTTGTGAGTCTCCCTGGCCCTGGTATCATGTGCTCACTCTTCTCTTCACCTGCTCCCATTGAAACTCATATCACTAGGAAGTGGGCAACAAGATTTGTACTCCATTTTAGAGATGAGATCTCTCCTGAGTCCGGCATACCACTAATCACTCTTTCTTCTCTTTCTGGATATGTTGTAGGGTATTATTTGTCTTTACACACTTGCAGCATTTTGGGGCTCATAGTCACTGTGCAATGACAGTGTAGTATATTATGAAGTGCAAGTTTTTGTTCTTCTCTGGCATTTCCAGTTGTTGAGCCACAATAGTGTTGCTGTTACAGATGATGATACATTTCTGCATATTAAAGTTAAGGCACTAGGAAAGCCAGTGAATTCCGCTCTTCCAAAGTGATGCCTTCCCTTTCTGTATAACCTGACTTTGTGTCCCCATCAGGCAGCTCTTTATCTACCTTCTAACTTTTTCATAACTCCTATTTTAGCTATTAATTTCACTTATAGCACTATGTCAAGTACCTTATTGTAGTCTGGACAGACAAGATCTCTATCATTTCCCCAATCCAAAAGAGCTGTTTTATCAAAGAGAAATATCGAGTTATTCTGGCATGCTCTGCTTTGACAAACCAATATTGCATTGTTCCTCATTGTTCATTTGCCTCTGTGGGTTTTTTAATTATTCCTTCCTACAGATTGGCTCGAAAGCTGTAGGCACTGTGGCGGTCAGAAGAATGGGTCTGCATTTTCCTAAATTACACCCTTCTCCTTTTCTTAGAGATAATAGAAGAACTGCATCTGTTATTCTGCAGTCAGACAGTGCCACCACCAACTTGACAGATTAATTAAAAATCCGCCCTGTAAGATTTGCCATTTCACATGCCAGCTATCTCAATATTCTGAGATATTCTGGTCCCTGTGACTGGAGCTGATCAAGATGCTTACGTTCCTGTTTCATCTCAAATGCAGTCATTTCCTTTTCTGTACACACAGTGTTTGCTCCATATTCTCCTTTGTCAGAATTACTGAAAATCATAGTGTTACTCATTTAATTCACTTTGTCCTTGGGTCACACCTAGGATCCCCTCATTTTTTTCCCCAAGTATGCACAGGTCCTTTTCACATCATGTCACAAAGGAATCATTTGTTGTTTCTTTTACTTGTCGTTGCAAGATGTGTCTCAGCCTGGCCTTTAATCATTCTTAATTAACTTTTACTGTTTTAACCCTCCTGCTCCACAGCACACAGCAACCCCTGCAGTGACCTGCTGCTTACTTCTGGTGCAACTTGTGCTTTCTGAGCTACATCACTCTAAAGGACCACTGACAGAATCGGTTTGGAGCCACTATAAAAGACATGTCACAGGGACTTGACTGGGTTTAACATCAGCCACGTTTTAAACAATTAAAAATTAAATGTATTCAACAAGTGTGTGAAGATACGCCCTAAATCCTTCACTGAGATTAAAATGAAAACATTTCTGCCCACAACCCAGTTGCTCTGGGTCAGGAAGAAAGAAGAATTTTTCTTTCCTTGCCTGTTCTACACGTTCACTTATTTTGTAGATTGTGTCTTTTGTATTTTTAGAAGTGAATGTTGCTAAGGCAACCAAACTAGCTGAACATTTTGTTTCCCTAAGAACAATACATGTTTAAATATTCAGGCAATTTTCCATTGTTCGGCAGAAATGGTGAGATCAGTCAGATTATCCAGACCAGATGAGAGAAGTTTAGGTTGGCCCTCTCTTTCATGTGAAAACCTTCAGTGTGCTGACAGCCATCCAACAGGTCTGTCCAAGGAGGAGCAATACACAGCAGACACATAGATCATCCTCATAAATGGGGGAAATATTTTAGTTTATTTTCTTCTATTACACTCCCCACAATGAATTAAAGCATGTACATATTTCCAGGTAGAGGAGTTACACTCAGCCCTGGGTTGAGGCTGACACAGAACCTGGTCCTGCTCTGAAGGCATCAGATAACAATTGTATCCTACAGGTCAGAAAGGATAAAGAAAAGATCTACCCGATCTATCCACTTTATCACATCCTTCCCTCTTGCCAAATCCATGACTTTCAGGCACGTTTCAAGCATCTGGGATAGACTTATGGTACAATATTCCAGCTGCTTGCTGATATGCCCAGAACTAGGCTGGTGGTGGGATCCTGTGCATGACTGCCACCTGCACACAGGTCACCAGCCTGGCTTTCTGGTTGACTGCACCAGAGCAGATTCCAAAGGGGCTGGCACAGCCTATCCCACTGGCTGATCTCTGATGGCAGAAACTCCCATGCTGTAAGAGGTGTTGAGCAAAGTTCAGTGCTCATGCCCTGCCAGAGAGCCAGAACCACACACTGAGACTGAGATACCGTGAAGTTTGCTTCTGGCATGAATTTTTCTAGGGTGATCACTAAGTGTGCTTAGTTTGCCTTTTCCCTCTGGCATTGTGAGGTGGCTAAAACTGTAAGAATCTGAAGAAAATATGATTCTGGATTGAAAATGTTTTTCAAAGACGTGCCAAATACTATTATAATGCTGAAAGCATCAGGAAGGGAAGGTGTAAGAGAAGAAATAAAAGAGATTAAAAGTGTGAAAAAACAGTCAGCATGAGAGACTGCAAAAGAAAGAGGTATGAAACTCATGGCACAGTCAAGGAAGGGGATGATCCAGAAGCAGGGAGCAACCTGATACTAAAGGATGGAAGGTACAGAGGAGAGCCACAGTGGGAAGCTAAGTGAGGAATGCAGGACTGAAGCTGTCAGTGACTGCAGAGATGCTGCACAGTGGAGCAGGCACTCCTCCACTGAGTGACACACAGCACACGCCTGACTGACGAGTGTTACTATGAGATGGAGCTACTGATCCTTTCCAATATCAAGCTCTGGAAATGTGCTACTCCCTCTACCTTCTAAGTATCTTTCCAGGAGACAGGAGCAATAGAGAATGAACACTGGATTGCAAGTCATCCTTCTGAAAAGACAACTTTAGAAACCACTTGTTTTTCATAATTTGGCAGTTTTTGTGTGCATATTTGTGCTCTTTCTCTTTCTCTTTTTAAAAGCGAAACACATCACTTAGTGCATTCATATATTTTGGCCTAACAACTAATCAGTGCAAAGAGGGTTATGCTGTTCAAAGAACAATGGGAAAGTTGTCCGGTTGATCTAGGCCAGATCCAAGCACACCAAACAAGTAAGAGAAGTGTCCTAGGACCGTGTTGAAATGGCAGTGTTAGTTTTCAGGTAACTAGCTGGTTCCTAGGATGACGAACAGCTAGGGAAAGTCTGAATAACTAGAAAAGGCCATGAATCCTGGGTTAGCTTGGGATCCATGGGAGCCATCAAAGAGCCATACAAGTCATCAAACTCCTAGCCCTAAGACAAGCTAGTCTGTTTGGCTATTTTCCAGCCCTATCATTTTTCCTGAAAAACAAGAATAACAAGACAAGAAAGACAAGAAGACAAGATTAGATGTGGCCCAGGATGGATACATAAGTTGAACCAAGGGAATTTTAAGTTGGATGTTAGAAAAAAGTTTTTTACAGAAAGAGTGATAAAGTACTGGAATGGTCTGCCCAGGGAGGTGCTGGAGTCACCATCCCTGGATGCATTTAAAAAAAGATTTGATGTAGCACTCTGTGCCATGGTGTAGTTGAGATGCTAGGGCATGGGTTGGACTTGATGATCTTAAAGGTCTCTTCCAACCTAGTGATTCTGTGCTTCTGTGATATCACATCATGTGCAATTAAACTGCTGCCAAAAGCATTGCTTGGGATGATTTCCATTGTGTTTCTCCTTTACAGCCCTCACTCTTCCTGCAGACTAGACTGCCTACCTGACTATCTTCTCAAGCCCAGCACCTGGCCAAGCTGGAGGACCAGGAGGAAGATCAAAGTCCAAAACAGGGCTCATGGGTGAGCAAGCTCTTTAATCAGAGACAAGGGTCTAGCAGATGCTTAGAATTCGGCAAATAAAAAGATGGAACTTCTGGTAGAATGGCAGAAAAAAGTTATTCAGTGGTCTAGGAATGGGGCAGAAAAAAGTTATTCTGTGGTCCAGGAAAGTGCACCCCAGGCTCACAGTTAGAGAGGTTGGTGATAGTCATGATTCTCCACATTGCAATACATCTGACTGCAAAAAAAAAGGTGATAGTTTCAATTTTTGCCCATGGTCTACTGAAACTTTGGTGCAGCCAGGGCATGGAGCACCTGAGCTTAATGATCTCCTAGGGCAGCCGATTGTAGGGAGTGAAGGAGGGGGAAAAAAAAAGTGGAAATTGCAGCCTGGAGTGCACTGGGAAAGGATACCAAAGTGACAAGGAGCAGAGGGGAAATACAAGGTGTGCTTGCTCTCAGAGCAGCCTATTCTTGGAGCATCAGCAAACAAGAAAACCTTTGTTTCATCCCTACTGATTCATTAAATGTCAGTGTCTTTGCCCCTGCCAGGTGTTACCTATAAATAATTCTGTCACCCAGCTACATCATGTGCACAAAAAGGGAAGACTGAGCTAAACAGGACCAATACCCAGAAGGGATCACTTTAATTGAAGAAAGAGCACCTACTATGTAAATAATCAACTACTTGCTCACCACAGACACCCTCAGGAGAAAGGGGAATGTCCCCCAGCAGTACTGTTGGACCAGAGCCAACACAATGGTGCACCCAGGGTGCCAGCTGTGCCACACCTCTGCAGTCCCTGGGGCAAAAGCAAGAAGCCCAGGGATGTTGCTGCACAGTTTGCCAGAACCTGGCCTAAGCCAGGATTAGTTTCAAGACCTGGCACTGCCAGTGATATTACTCATATCACTTTGAGAAAATCACTTGCCCTCCATCTGTCTCGGTTTCTTCACCTGTGAAACAGAACCTGATAGTGGCTTTGCAATGCATGACTGCTTTTCTGGCTCTGGCTTCCCCACCTGCTCTACAGCTGCCAGCATGGCAATCTGCAGGTGGGTCTGCTTTCTGCATCCTTAAAGGAGGCAGCTTTTGCTGTAAGAGACTGTGGCTGTGTGGATATATGAGCAGAGCAGTCAGTGCTACTGTTATTATTACAGACAGCAGTAGTGGCTGATACAGCTTCTCTGAAAATGTGATTATGGCCCAGAGAAGGCAGCTGGTGCAGACATGGGAGCCATAAACACCTACCACTTTCAAATCCTATTTGTATTCATAAATGTGAGCTCACTGCAAGGTGATTTACTCCTACTTTTCAGTTAGCCACATAAAATACCTCTGAATATCACGTAAAAATATTTGAATAGTTCTTTTGTGACCACTCCCCAGTGTAGCCACAGCTGAGGAGGTTCTGTGGCCTCTTCACACATTTTGAATGCTTCATCTAACCTGGGAGAAACCCCCTCTGTCACAAATAGCAGAAAGGATACTTTGCATAAAGGAGCGACCAGAAACTGCACTGAGGACAGCTGCCATTCTGCACAGAGCAGTGAGCCTCTCAAATGATTTTTATTACCAGTTTTCTAAGGACAGCAGCTTTATATTCAGTTGATATAAGAAACACAGCTGTGGGCTTAGGGGGTTGGTTGTATGGATGAGATTACTTCTTTCTCTTTTTTTACACACCTGTTCTCCCAGCTACTGTTCTTATTAAGCATTTACAGGGAACAGGGGGAAGGGGACCAGGAGAAAACAGGATGAAACAGCAAAGATGTTCACGTTAGTCTCATGAAGTAGCTGATCAGATTTTCTTTCTACACAGTAACTTGAATTTTGCCATGCCAAAGAAAGAAATTTAAAATAAAGTTGCGACCCTGTTGCTCTCACCAACAGATCAAGCTATCTGCAAATCACATTTTTAAAAATGTTGCACATTCAAACATGAATGATAAGGTTTTCAAGAGTGAGCGAAAGGCAGGTTTGGATTTTACTCCAAATTTCATTTGTTCCTCACTACTGGGACACACTCCTGATTTCAGTGCCATGAGTAAGAGGTGTTACATAACTATGCAAAATACCAGAGATGTGGAGGCACGAATCCTGTCGGGCCTCAGGTATTAGACTATGACTCTGAAAATATTGCCATGATTTCCATAGCAAATCCACTGAGTCATGGAAATGTTAGGGATTATTCACACTGTGGGAGGAGCCAAGAAAATGCAGATCTGCAAGGAGAACTTTTGCATGAGCCAGTTTCTGCTTAAGGCAAGAAGAGAACACTTTCTGATCTATCTGCAAATAGCCTAGATGTCCTTTCAACTGATTGCACACCACAAACAAAAGTTTTTACAGACCCTGCCCCCTCTATCTTAGGTACCTGTGTACAAGGATGCCTTTGGTATATTCAACCAGCTTGGCTCTCCTACAGCTCTTTTGTACTACACAAATGCAAAGAATTGGCAGCATATTTACCCTTTACATTGGCCAAGCAGACTGAAACTTCTTGACAGCAGACTCAGGGTTAAGGACACTGAGACATGAGAGAGGAGGATCTCCATGAGACAGGGGATCTCCACACAGGCTTGAACAAGCAGCTGTTTGCTTTGATTTCAGAGTGATAATAATCTTCCAAATGGCATCTTAGGGCTCAGCTGCTGCAACACTGTTTTTGGAATCAAATTACTAGAAAGGTCAAAATCGTTAACATGTGCTTTAGGAAGAGAGAAAATACCAGGCAAAACCTGTAAGCTTCCCCTGCTGAAATATGTCCCCTGGACTAGCAGATGCCAGTATTTTCTTCCTTTCACTGTAGGCAGAAGGGTGTCCTCTCACCAAGGGAACAGAGAAGGAGGTCATTCTGCTTGGAGTTCTTTCACAAATGAGCAAGGAGGTGGAGACTCTTGTGACTTTTTCATAATTTAAAAGGCACAAAACAGTGTTAGAGGGAGTGAATGAATAGATTATGTTCCTCTAACCTGACATGTCCCTAATGTGTGCAGTCTCTGTAGGGCCTCTTTGGCACTGTTGGGCACAGTTGTTCTAGTGTTAAATATATCTATGCTTATTATTGATCCATTTTTCCAGAGAAAATTACTGTGGAGTTGGTGCTACAGCCAAAGAACAAGACCTAAGAAGAGAATTTTACTCATGCCTCCGTTACATGTCCTGGGGCATAAGCATAATAATGATTACACTACAGTTCTTCTTCAACAAGAAGAGTTAAAAAATAAGACAAAAAAAAAAAAAAAAAAAAAAAAAAAAAAAAAAAAAAAAAAGCAGAGGTCTCCACAATGTTTGAGCTACATCTTTGTCTTTCTTGTTTACCACACAGCTCTCTGAGGCCATCTGAAGACACCTGATGCCTCAGCATTGCATTAGTCATTGAGGTAGCTGGCAGATCTGGGCAATGTATTTTCCTTTTGAAAGCATCCAAAGAAAAGTTAAAACATCTGTTGAGCAACAATGTAGAGTTCCTAAAGGAGTCTTATTTTGGATGCATCATGCATAGTTTCCTCTTTGAGCTGGCCCTCACTAATTCAAAGCCAATCTTATATTCTCCAAAAGCTAAGACAACAATGAACACAAGGAGGAGACTGTGCTCAGTCTGTGTTCTCTGCCCTAAATTTTAAAGTTTATCAAGACAGACAGTGTACATATAGACTTCTCTCCCACTGATGCATTGAACCATCTCTTCTCATACAAGTAAGCTGTCTCTACATTCCATACCCCAGTGGCGCTTTCATATTGTCCTGCACATCCCAGATGGATAATGATTCACCTTGATATGACAGTGTCAGTGTCTCTACAGTAATTTGGCCCATGAAAAATCATCTTTCTAATCCTTGAGAATGTCATGTGTATTAGCTGCAGCCCTTCTGGTATGAATTCTCCAGAGCGGATTCAATTTCACACAAGTCCTAGCAAGACAGACCATCCTAGGCTAGGAATTCATACCCTACACAGCCTTTAATCTTCAGAGAGACAAGCAACCACTGCTCTCCCTACAGCACCCATCTTTAATTCTAAACATAACTTTTCCTTCCTAGACCAGGGAGGTTAGATCTGTGGATCTGGAGGTCAAATGTTTTAAACTGTCTTGCCCTATATTTCCCTTTCATATTTAAACACGTTTATGTATAATGCTGCTTTTTCACATACAGTCTTCACCTTCACCTGCATCATTAAGTTAAGCTTTTCCACTGCATTTTTCCTCATCCATTTCCCCTTGACCAACAAAATCCTGTCACCTGAGTTTAATGAGCCGTTGAACTTGACTTAGGTTCAGGTTGTTAGCCACTGTGTTCAAAACTGTTAGTCTTCCAGTGCTTTCCCATAACTTCCCTTGAGCTGTGTACTCTTGGCCAGATACCTACTCATGAATTCTACATGAGAACCGACTCCTGACCAAGACAGTGCATGCCAGCCTTAAATCCACCTCAGCGCAGCCTGATGGACAGGCAATATTTGCAGTACTTCCATGGAGACAAGCAGACCAGGCTTCAGTTGCCCAGAAGAGGATGGCTCTCTGGGGTGCTGCAGGGCTGAGAGCCAGGGAGGTGCTCACAGAAGCCCTCCAGCCTCACCTGAGTGAGCACCGAAGGACACGCTCCAGTACAGCTGGGCACACATATTTGTGTGGCCTAACTGAATCTGGCCCAAGGTCATGAACAGCAAAAATGTATTTTTCATGCTTTTAATCTTCTGAGAGTTTACCTTTGCTTTGCATTCTCCTGGTTTCAGTTGCAACATGATTATTCTTATTGCAGACCACTGTTTCACAGTCTGACTTTTTTTCTTTTTTTTTATTATTGCTTTTCATTGCTGCATTGGTTAAAATACTGCTAATGTAATCAAGTATTTTGGTTAACAGCTGAATAAATGCTTGAAGACATGAATAATTATTCTAATTTACTCTATTAACCCTACAGACAAAATTTAAAGACTCTTGCAAGCACCTTCACTGGAGAAAATATTTCAGAAACAGAAAATGATAGGGAAGATGTTGCTCTGTGCTCAGGAAAGACAATTCAGGAAGGCTGTAGAGAGGTCACATTTAGTTCTTTTTTAATGTTTTGAAAGGCAAGAATCTTTTAAACTTTCAGAAGTGGGTACCCGTCTCAGGACAGGGCCTCCTTGACTCCACTTTCTCCAATGGAGACCCCTCACTCTTTAGACCTGGACAGTTGCTTGGACCAGAGTGAAATAGCTGCAATCATGACCTTGCTCTCACCTTTCCCCATTACCACCAATTTCTTTGACAGTTAGTACTTTTGGGAGCAGTGGAAGGATTGCATCCACCTGACAATGAGGCCAGGACTTGTCTTTGTGCAGACATGTAGCTGATGTAGTGAAAACACAAATCCTCTGCTCCTCTTTTCTCTCTAGGGACTTTGGCATCCAGCATGTCCGTGCAGAATTTCCTCAAGGAATGGAAAGGGCTCAGAAATGAAAGAACTGGCTTCAGGCCAACACTTGGTCCTTCAGGCAAACTCCTGAGATGCCCTATATGTGAAATGAATTGCAGACCTGTGCCTCTGAGGGAATTAGAGTTAATAGCTTAATGTTCTCAAAGAAAAAAAAAAAAAAAAAAGAAGCCATGCAGGCATTTTGAACCTCCTCACCACTGGGCTGTGCATTTCCTTCTTAAGGCAGATTCAGGAGAGATGGTTGTTAGGGAGAGGGAGCAGGATCCCATTTTGTATGCAGATTTCAGTGCTGAATTGAAGGTCTTACAGTCTCAAGATGCCAGGGCAACAGCAGCAGTATCTGGCCAGTCCTCTTGCAGTGATCATCAGATGACCTTGAGATTTACCCAACCAGGGCAGTACGGTTTCTATAAATATTACATTTTCCAGGATCGTGTTTTCAGCTGTACCAGAGGCAATCCTAGTGAAGAATTAATTCAGTTGGGCATACCCTCCATTCCTTCTCACCCCTTCCCTCTCCCTCAGCACTGGCCCTCCCTTACTCTGGGTTGTAAAAAAAGCCTCCGAGATTTCCCTTTTAGCACTGACCTTCGGAGCTATCTAATGATGAAGATAGGAAAAGGCTGCAACCAGACAGTGGGGAAAAAAAACCCAACCCTTTTGCTGGCAGGGAAATGTGTGAGTAATATACACACTGTTGGACGGTGGCCAAATCACTCTAGTAACGGCTGTTAGCTCCCCTTAGGAAGAAAGTGATCAAATGGGAAAGAGGAGCTGCAGTCGGGTGTCAGAAATGCTGAGTCGCGCTGGGAGAGTGCCGCATCCAATGGAAATTTACCCAGGAGCCAACGACCTTCACATGCTGGGGACGAGGACCCAGGGCTCGCAGGGAAATCCTGCCCTCGCTCACACACTGCTGTACTGCCTCCACGTCACCGCCCAGGCAGAGCACACCCTGCAAAGGCAGACCAGGAGAGGAGCTCCACAACAGACTGGGCTGCCAGGACAGGCTTCATGGCATGAAACAGGGTGCTGCTCTCCATAGTGTGCAAGGATGTCTGGCCCCACAGCACTGCCTAGTCCTCCGGGATTACTTGCTTCAGGTAATTAATTGCTGCTCATCTGGCTCCTCCCCTGCTGCTTTGGACATGCAGACTTGAAATGAGACAGCTGGGTCCAGCTGACTCCTACCTGGGGCTGCCACAACAGGAGACAGCAGGCAGCAAAGGTGACTTCACAACTCCCTGCTTTTAGGGCTGTGCCTTGGGTCCCCAGTGACTTTGAGTTTCCCCAGTAACTACTTCAGTGCATGCTCTGTATCCATTTTCACATGATTTCAGGCCCATCTTGGAAGCAGAATGCAGAAATACTCTGGCTTCACCCTTGTCAGAAGGGTTTCAGGTTTGGGATACCACCAGAACATCTCATCCTCTCTCCCACATACCAGGGCATAATCAATGGCTTTGCCTGCAAGTACTCAGCCTCTCCCTGAAACATGATAAGAACTGGGGAAATATGTTCAATAATGCCAGAGTACAAAAGATGCAAAACAGTAAGAGTTATAGTTGAAAACAGAGGACAACTACTTGCATCAAGCTCAAAGATGGAAAAAAGAGAAGCAGCTGGTGCTGCAATGATGGGGATGCTGGCTAGATGGTGCTAGTACATGCTCCTGTGCTCTTGTCATGAGCTAGTACAGCATTATTACTGCTTTTCCTTCAGACAGAGGTTCCACTTCCATTGCAAGAGCTGGAGAAACCACTGTCTGTTGATGGTATTACTAATGGAGAACTGGTAGTCCCCAATGGAGTTCTTGTCCCTGTCAAAGATGAAGGGCATCTGGAATCTGAGAAAGACAATGCTCTCTTTGCAGCACTGGGGAATGATAAGCAGCTACCTCAACCCAGAACTCCTGCGTTGGCTAAACATGACACAAAATATGATATCTGCCTGATGTCATGCCTGAAATCAGCTCTTCTCACACTGTGCTGCAGAAACTTGTTTTTAATCCTCTGGACTACGCTGGATTAAGCTCTCCTGGCTGTGCTAATAGAGCTGGCTCCAGTCACCAAGGCAACAGCAGGCTCCTCAGCCCCCGCAAGGAGTGTATCCACGTGGTGGGGTGAAGATCCTGGCTCCAGCACATCCAGTCCTGCAATCCACACACTTTTCGTTTGTACTTTGTGCTTTTTATTTGGTGCTGTATCCTGCTTGTGGCAGAGCATCCGTGTGGCTCTTCAGAAGATCCAGGACCAGGTAGGAGAGATCCTGTGCCTACTGTGGTGAAAACCAGAGGGCTTCTGGGACACCTGCTGGTGGGCTGGTGCTTCACACACAAGGTCCTGAGAGGTTCAGGCCTGCACTAGGACTATTTCCAAACTCCAGAGCTTGGATTAAACATCTCCTAGTTCTCTTAGTGAATATCTGTGATGAACAGCAAAGACTGAGGGTAAATCAGATCTTGAATATAGGTTCAGACCTGAAACGAACTCCCTATATATTATGGCTTACACAGAGCCCAGCCACCACTAGATGGAACAGAAGATCACAATGAGGGACAAAATTATAAGATTGCTCTCTAAAATGAATGTAATCAACGAGAAAATACTAGAAGACGTTCTCCATTAGAACTGGAGATGAAATATAGACATCCCTGATCTGGTAAGAGGAGGAAGTGGTGACTGGAAATGGAGGACATATAGGGGGCTTGTATCCTTGCTTGTCCTCCAAGCCCCACCCCCAACTCCTGCAGGCAGAGGATTAAAAGTGGACACCTTACATCCAAGTCTCCTTGAAGCCGTTGATAGGAAATTAGGGAAAGCTACAGGCTAAGACAGCATATAATTGGTGGAAAAGAAGATATCCCTTCTTTTGTGTGCATCAAAAAGAGCTTACAAGCATCCCAAAACCTCTCTTTGCAATGACTTATGTTGCACATGGAAGCAGAGCCAGCTGGGTTAGCTGTCCTGGGCTCGCTCCTGGGTGCTCTGTGAACACAGAGCTCTGGTCTGGGATGCACTGTCCAGCCAGCCTTGTCATGCATAACAGTGGAAAAAGAAATAACCAATATGATCAGGTAGAAAGTGGAAGTAATTTTTTTCCAAGAGGTTAGAAATAACTCAGCTTCAGCAGCCAGTTATCCAGAACTAAGAGAAATGGGAACTAGCAATTGAGACTGAACAGTACACACCCCTGCAAGTCCTTGCCTGTCCTCAGGGTTAGTAAGGAAAGGGTTTCACTAATCCCTGCTGCTGACTGCTCCTCCAGAGCTGTTCATGCTGTAATAGGTATCCTTTTGTATGTGCTGGGACAAGAGCAGGGTGCTTTCATGGGTACCCTGATTCTAGGCACTTCACAGCACCTCTCTTGCTGGCTGATGGTGCAGGGCAGCCAGGAGCCAAAATGGATACAGGGCAGAGGAGTCCTCACATAGTAATTCTCCCTAAAGTTTAAGGTTAGCTGAATAGTAGTGTGGGGAGGAATTGTGCTCTGCCTCTTGTGTCAATCATTTCAGTTTATGTTTAAGTCTTCCCTTTCCTAGCTTATGGATTTATATGCCTTCATCCTCTGTTTTACTATGACAGGGGCACTGACTTTCAAAGACTTGCTCCTGATTTACAATGCTACAATCAAGAGGAGAAGGACTCCACATTAATGTTCCCAGGAATGAATCCTGAAGCTTTCTTGATCTTGATCCTGTAGTGAAGCAGCTACAGGAAAATTTGTAGTAGAAACACTTCCATTACTGCATTTTGTCCATATGACTCATCTCAATCATGTTAACTGTGACTAACCTATTTCCTAAAAAATACACTTTCTTACGAAAGACATTTTTAGGCCAAGACTATTTGGTCCTGCTTCCTTCTTATGCACAAGTTTCCCTCTAATTCCTGTTGGTGCTACCCTGCCTGGCACAGAGTGAACCATTTCCCCTCGTTCCCACAAGCAAATCCCATGCAGCCCGGTACAGCGGGTATCAAGACCCTGGTGGTTACACTGTAGTGAGAAACTCAGTCCAGAGGCCCTCAACTGAGCAGCAGCCATAGCACAGCTCCAAAGCTAGCTCATGTATGTGGTTCTTTTCTGGCCTCTCTTTTCCCCTGAAGGAAGAGGAAAACCTTGGTTTAAGTATGGCTGCAGTCACCATGGCTGGCTGGCACAGAAATCAGTACAAGGGCATGAAACCTAGTCCAGTCCCTGTCATGGCACTTTTCAGGAGGGAAGTTTCCTTTACATTTTCCTCCCACCCTTAGGGCCAGTCCAGCTACCCCCATTGTCTGCCAAGCATGACAGCAAAATTCTCACTCAGCTGCAAGACTTTCACCCACAGACTGGCTTAGATGTACACACACATAGATGTTACTGATGCACCCATGGCCTGTCGTCCTCTGTCCTCATCTTCAAATGTCAGTCTCACAGAGGTTCTGTGGTTGACTCCTCCAAGCTGGCCTTTGACTCACAAATTCTGGCCTGCCCATGACCTGTGTGTCTGAGCAATTCTCCTCAGCCAGCTTTATTTCAGACCTTGGCTGTGGGCAGGAATGATGTGTCTGGGAATAAAGCTCAACTCCTTGTGATTGACAAGGAGGCCTCTTGGGTATCCTTTAACCTCATGCTGCTGCTGAAATGGGCTCATGCCACAAAACACAGCAGTAGGAACAACTCTGAGGTAAGGGAAATGCCAGCCTGCAGTTTCAACTCCTCTATAGAGGCAGAATGTTCATATGCCTCTGTCTGGATCCCAGTTTAGGCTTGGAATATGAACCATGAAAAACCAGAATTGGGATTCTCCCTAATCTTTTCAGACAGACCTTCAGGATTTTTGCATGAGACCCTACACTGCCCAAAGAAGAGCATTATGGCATCATCCCATATAGCTGTAAATTCTTTTATCAAATGTTCAGTTCTTGACCTGATCACCATGGGAAGCCTGTCTCTGAAATAAAAGGTGTTTTCACAGCACACAAGGCTAAGAAATGAGATTCTTCTGTATAGCAGATTACTAGCACCTTAGAAAAAGCTGGACTGTCCAGACTTCAGTCATTTCTAGGGAGTTAGGTTTTGTAATATTTTGCATCCTCAGATGTCACTGAGAGCTTTGCTCTTGATTTCTGTGGGGACAGGGTTTATTTTAAGGGCATTTCGTCTTATCAGAAACCAAAACCACTTCATACACTTTGTGCACATGGGCATAACCTAGCCATTCAGGGAAATGCTGTCTCTGTAGGACAACCATGGGCTGACAGGACATCCACATGCATATAAAAATCGTCATGTCAAGACCTTAATTTTTCTGAAAATTTTTGCCTCCAAGTGGTATGCAAATTAAGCAGTTCACCTTCACTTCCCTCTGGTGGAAAATAGGCAGAATCAAGAGAGGACTTACAAACAGGACTTGACAATGAGTGTAATTCTTTAGAGCAATTAGGGCCCCAGCGTGGGACAGAAGCTGTGCACTTCACCACTCTTGCCTGTGTTCATATCTTAACATCCACTTGAAAAGTTTGACATTGCTCAACTAACAAAAAATGGCTGAAGCATTTGAATGAAGCAAAGATAGACAAAAAATGAACTGCCTCACAAGTCAGCTCTGCAGCTCTTAAGCCAACCCTCTTTCTCTGCAGCCAGTCTGATGCCAAGATATGATCCAAGATATGATATATCCAAGATATGATCCTGATACCTTTGGCAGGAGGTGACACCTGAAGAAAGGAAAAGTGAAACTGTGAAGCCATACATTACCTTAGCACAACCACACTTAGGCTGGTAAGTGCTGTGGAGGTGGGGAGCCCATGGCTGAGATATGGAGAGAAACTTGCCATATGCCCAAGGGCCTCACAATAAAACAATGCACTTTAATATCTGCACTGTACATAATCCCTCACAGTCTCTAATTTTGAAGTGATACGTAAATAGAAATCTAAATAGGAAGTGAGATACTGAAATACATATCTTATTTTACTAAATAAATAACCTTTTCCACACCTGTTACCTCATGAGCGTATCTTTACCTACAATGAGATAAGAGTTGTGGTGGCTGGCTGTTTGGAAGCTCCAGTAAGAAGTGCTTCTGTCAGACAGTTTTCTTCTCTCTGATGTTACAAAACCAAGGTGGCTGTGGACTGCAATGTGATGGTCAGTGAACTTCAACAAGCCATGAGATGGTTCAGGCAGTGCAGACTGGTGATTAAGCACTAATAAATATCAGTCAAAAATACAGCAAGAGAGGATGTCAGAGAGCAGCAAAACAGGATTCTGCTGCAAAGCTCCAGTGAGGTACAGAATATGTCATACCTTTCATGGCAAACCATTTTCCCTTCCTATTCTTAGCAAATCCTGTCCCCTCTCCAAAAGACTTCTCCTTGCAAACAAGCAACAGGGGTGAGGTTTACACAAGGGAAATTCTTGAGCATGAAATGCAGAATACAAAACATAACATCAGCCTGAAAAGTCCAGCAATCCATTATCATAAGCTTACATGAACCACATTTTCCATGTTTCTAAAACACAACCAAAGTAGCTAACATCTCTTATGTGGCAGGAATCCAGAGAAAGAGGCAAGCCAAAGCAAGACTGGGCAGTCCTCCAGCAGAATGGGTTAGCTTCAAAAGCTGAAGTGCACTTGAAACTTTAAGGGGGAACAAGAGGCCAGCTTTAGATGTTTTGTCAACCATACATGGATTTCCAAGCTGACGAGAAGTTCCTCTCATCAGATTAACACTTCACCATCAGGCTGTAGTTTCCTACGTAGGGATGATGCTATTTTTAAGCAACAGGAGCAAGTTTCATCATTCTATCAAACAGCATGGCTGACACTTGTTATTTCCAGTATACTCTCTGCTCCACACACAGAGTAGATTTCCCCCCAGTAGAGTAACTATTATTTACTTAGCAGGAGTCAAGTGCAAGAAGAAGAGAGGATTGCTTCTACAAATGATGAGTGCTTGGGAAATTCTGAGTAAGACAGAATGTTACTAGCATCTAGCAAGAAGTGGCACAGACACTGTTACAGTCTCTACTCTTGTACAAAATAGCTCAGTAGGGGGTTAATTTCTTGTCCCACCTGAAAACTTTCATTTCCACTGGTACCATCTTATATGAGGCTGCTGATCCACTTGGAAGTGGCAAAATCCCTTAAGACTCTCCCAGCCATGTTGTTACTCCATTTACTGATGGTTTTCTTAGGTAGAGCTAGCTGGAACATGCTGTAAAGGCAGATCATCCGGTAGCCCTCTTATCAGTATGGGGTTACTCTTTCTTATTGCTGTTTTGCCATGCCTTGTTCATACAGATAACTGGTGGCAGATATAAAACAAGTGAGAAGAAAAATAGGTCTTTAAAATCAAGATTTTTTTTTCCTCTGAGCACGCTCAGACAAAAGACAAGTTTCAGAGATCTTGTGATGCTTTTAGGAGGGAGACAGGGAGAGACAAGTCATTTTAGAGATGCTTTGTAAAGCAAATTAATCCCAGGTTTAGCAATCTGCAGTGTGTATGTTGCATTGAGCAGAATAAAGAGGAAAGGGGCTACAAGGCTGCTTATATCAACCAAGTGCAGATAGAAAAGCTATTCACAACACAAAAACATTGTTGTGACACTTAGCCTCACGCTGCTGACATTCTCAGTGAAGGGAGCAAGAATTGATTCAGTTTGGAGACTGAACTCCTACCTCTATCCAGGAGTGAATGTAAGGGAGTAGGAGCACTGGGAAAGAGGAGAGGAGTGAAAAGCAAAAAAAAATAGATTGTTCTTCTCTTATTGAAATAGGCAGACAGCTCCCTTGGTGTCCTCACATTGGCAAAGAGCCTCCCCTCCTCCTTAGCAGCTCCCCCTTGTTTCCAGGTATTAAAACCAAGATAACAAATCTATCCAGAAAAGACATTTATACAGTGTCTAAAATACAAGAGTGTCCACATGAATAAAAGTCAGAATTTTGAATCAGCTGTTCTTACTTCACAGAGTACATTGCCCAGAAGTTTCTAAAACAACCACATCCAGAATTTATCCTATTTTTTTTGAAAAGTGAAGAGGAAAAAATGCCAACTAGAAAACCTCACTCAAACCCTAAACATGACCCTTTAACCAGTGGTTGTATACACAGATGATTGTCCCTTTTTTGGGGTGCACTGCAGGGCAAACACTGAAGATTTCATCCAGGAAGAATCTGGGGACTTTTTCAATGTGAGAATATTGAAAGAAAATTTGTATTAGGAACCTTGTTTGAAATAGAGGCTGAGAAAATATGGGCTGCATCCCCACATGCTACTGCACATAGTCATACAAAAGATACTGAGTCCAGAAAGTCCCAGGGAAAACTGTTCTGGAGTCTGTACACACTGCAGGCTCCACAACATTTCAGAATGACCTGTTTATAAAGCAAAATACTAATGGTCCATAACAAAGTTGAAAGCCAGCACTATAATGGGCCACAAAAAAAACCCCCAAGCTGCCCCCCCCCAAAAAAAACAAAACAAAAACAAAACAAAAAACAAACAAACAAACAAAAAAACCTGAGAAACCAAACACTAACCAACCAACCAAGCAAACAAAAAGAGGAGAAAGAAGAACTACTGGCAGTGTCTGAGGTCCCTGAAATAGCTGGGAGTTTGCTATGGCATTTCCTAACATTTCATTGTTAGCATGTGACAGAGAAGCGGGATTGGCAGTGAGTCTGCATGGCATATGAAGTTTTTGGGTATCAGATCCAGATTGAGAAATATGGAAAACAAACCCCACTTTCAGGGATAAGACCTGCTGAAAGAGAGGACAAGACACTGTCAAAATGGTAGCAGAAAAGGAAGACAGGAGGGAGACAAGGCACAGAGAATGGGAATGGCTATAAACAGGGAAAGAAATGGTGGTAAATTGCTGGGGTTTTTAAAAATTCCAGTTTTGTTATAAACTCAGTGCATGACCTTGATGGCAGGTAAAGCTCACCATGCTTTTCCTCAGATTTCCATGTCTGTAAAATAGATATAATATTTCTGTACCTCAAGATTCTTACATGGAAAGTGCCAGAAAGCTGTTAAATATACAGTGTAAAAAGTATCAATTAGGCATAAAAGGAAAAAGCCAACTCAAAAAAAAATCACTAGTATCTGTGGAAAAATGTCTTTTTGGGTGCCATAAAGTGCTATGCCATTTATATTCTTACAAGGAGGCATGGCTGAAAAAAGCAGCACTCTCTCCTTATTACCACTGAGGTCCCAGCAGACCTTCCTACTGAAAGAACAGACACTGTAAACAAATAAATGCTGATGTGATTGTGATAGTGATTGATGAAGGAAGATCAGGATCTCATTGTGTTCATCACTGTGAACACCTAATAATCCTTACTTGAGAGTCTCGTATTTGGACTGCAAGCAAAAGACAGTAAAGGATAGAGTAAGCTGTAAGAGATGTATATACAGCAATGAAATTGCTTTTTCTGATTGGGTTTCATCTTGGTGAAAAGATAAGGGATCCATCATCCTGGCCTCATGTTTATAAGAATCTGGATTTGTGTATTGTGTATGAAAGCAGCCAGCAGTTCTCTGGTGTGAAGGGCTGAGGCTGTGTCAGGGAATTCGCTGAGCAGTAACTATATGCAAATTATTACCTCTGCAGTGGATGACAGCAAAGAAGGAATTTTGGCAACATCCTCTCCAGGATTTTGCAGTTCCTCAGGGAATCTTCTGACTAAGTGAAGGGCACTTATGAGATACATTATTTCATTATTTCTGCAGCTTGGGCACTCTTTTGCCTGCAGCCCTGCAGGGATCTTATCATGCAGCTTGGGATTTTGCCAGTCAGCTCACTGGAGTACTGAAGCAAAGCAATGAAGCCAATGCAGCAAAAATGCTGATTGTACTACAGTCTGGGAGAAATTCTTTTCGTATTCAACTCACGGCAAAGCCTGTTACAACATCATAAATCCTCTGTAGCAGCAAGAGAGGGATGAGGGAGAGAAGCCTGCTGTCTTTGCTTTTCCTGCACAGTCTATTCTCAGCACTGTGTGTCACGCTCTCCTTCATCACTCTCCATCACTTCTGCAGGAAGTTCAGGAAGATTCTGACATCTGGGTCTGCAGTGTTATGAGTTAGCAAAGGCCTTTTCTACCACAATCCAAAGATCACAAAAGCCAGAGAGTTTTTTGCTGTCAAACCACGTTTTCACTCTGAGTAAACTTGACAGAATAAATAGAGAGCCCCCATAGTGCCAATATTAAAAACAATTTTCAGTGTACAACAGTTTAAATGGGAAAAAAAAATATCACACAGTGCTCTTGGAAGAAATAAAAGCAGATGTAAATGTCAGATTCATGTAATGTCAGGAAATCATGTATCGAGAGAGACGGGTCCATAGCAGTTATTATAACCACTGGCTAAGAAATAGTTTTTTGTTTTCTGCTGAATAGTTGGTAGTTTTTTCCCCATCTTCTTCCACAATAGCACAAGACTGTGTGTTCACCTGTGAAAAGACAGAGAGCAAGTAGCAAGCTACAATAGTTAATAGCTGGAGAACATGGGTATTTGCCTTAGGTTGCAAGACATCGATTGTCAAATCCATAATGAGACAGTAACTTAACAACTGAGTTTACAGCATCAAGCCAGATATACCAAAAATGAGCAGAAGGCCAAATAGGAATATGAAGAAACAAAGTAATTTGTTTAAGGATTCAGAACAATAGAGTGGCAGAGCTATCCTTAGTTATGACTAAACCCAGTGTGTTGAGATTTATTAAACCAGGATTCCAGGATTTACTAAACCAGCAGTTCCCACTGAACTGTTGATATTCTGGAGCTTAGGTTTAAATACACAATAATATTTTTGGAAGGATGATATAAAAAGGGTTTGGGGCAATTAGCACAGTTTTTTTGCTGGGTGCAAGTTGCCATCTGGAGAGCTGCAGCACTACTGGGCTAGGGACACTGATAGTTTCACAGGCAATTAGTCTAACCCATTGCTGACATAAAAGAATATTCATGCACTCCTTTTAATTGCCTTTTTGGGTTTTGGATTCATCATGAAGATAATGAGGTGAGAGCTGGGAAATGTGTCTAATATAGGCTGGGAAACAATCTAACTTTCACTGCATGTGTGGCATGCATCTGCATCCCAGTTGCTAAGCATTCTAATGGCACAGAGAGAGGACATACCTCCTAAAGTGAAAAATATACCCTTTTCAATATCACATTTTGAAGGGTGTAGTGATAAAGAGAGCTTTAGAGCAAGGAGTGCTCAAGTAGCAGAGTAACAGCAGCTTTGATTCTGTTACCAAGTTCCTCTGGTCACAAAGATATTACATTACAATTGTATAACTCATGCTTTCTGTTTGCAGGTGGAAAAATGACAGGCTGTGCATTCTCCATCCTTGGAGATATTCAAGACTGGATAAAGTTATGAGCAATCTGGTCAGATCTTCAGCCAACCCTGATTTGAACAAGAGGTTGATCCAGACACCTCCAGAGGTGTCTTCCAACCTGAACTATGTTGTGCCCATTGCAACGTAAGGATGGTGTGGTGTTGCTGCCCATGCTTAGCAGAATAACAACTTCTGGCCTTTATTTCCTGGCCAGAGCTAAGTATTTGATCTCTACAGAAGACAAACTCTTTCATTTTTCATGCTTCACCAGAAAGAGTCACTGGGTATGGCTACAGAAGCAGCTCAATCCCATAGTGCAAGACCTACCCACAGGCATTTCCAGTTAGCTTAAATCCTGAGCTCCTAAACCAATGAATGCTGACACTTCGCATTGCACTGTGTGGACATAAAATGTAGCTGGACATTTAATTAATGAGCAGAAATTTCTCTTAATCTTGTCATATTCCCTTGAAGGCAGTCATAAAGTATGACACAGACTATTCCTTAGTGCCTGTCATGCCTCACCTTATGAATAACCCAAACAAACAACTTTGCTTCCAGAGATTTTTTTAGAGTTCTGCTGATTCTTTTTTATTCTTTCCATGTCTATCTTTCCTTTTACTGGCAAGTATTTTCTCTTCATTTATGTGGATGAACCACACAATAACACCAAGGTTTTGCACTCCCAAAGCTACTCTTCCTTTTCTAATGGTGACCAGTGGTTGTAAATGTGCTAAAGCTGAGGAGAGACACAGGGAGCATGCTGCCCTAATAAAGTTTTCTGAGGTCTCAGTGCAATAAAATAACCTAGAACGTAACAGAAAGAGAAGGATACACTATTTTGCGGTTGTAGTTGACAAAACATGGGAATTTGAAGGGATTAGAAAAGCTTAAGGCAGTAATAGCTATGTAGGTGCTTTCCTGCTTCTTGGTGAGCACAGTTGCTGCTGGTATCTTGTGTGGTGTCAGGCACACCAACAGAATACAAGAGTGTTCATACAAACATGGCCTACCATGTGGGTTGGCATAAGGCTCAGTAAACCGTGTGGTGCATAGGCAAATATGTTTGAAGGCTGAGAGAAGGCTCAGAAACTTCATGGCTCAAGCATGTAGAGACTAGATAGCAAAATCATGTTTCAGGGCCTCTCAGTTATGCTTCCTGTGGTATGAGCAAAAGCTGTTCTGGCCCAGCCTCTCAGAGAGGTTATATTAAGTGCAGACAACTAAGAGTAGCAATAGTGGTCTTTGTAACTGCTTGCAAGAACAAGGGAAAGCAGAAAAGTACATCATGGATCAGAACTGATTATGGCAATGCAGAACTACTGCAAAAAAAAGGGCATCACCTTACCATTAAGGACTAGGGGGACCAGCTTTTGTGAACATCAGAGTGAAAAAAGCTGTGCCTTTACAGAATGGTGCAGAATGGGTTAAGCAAATTCATTTTTGGTTATATGCAAATTCTATCAGAATGATATCGGAGCCAGGGCCGTGTCAAACCTGCCTGTCACACTCACTGAAATAGTTCATCACTCAGCTGAACTGGAGGACTATCAGAATCTTCATTACCTGATTGTGTTCTATCTGTTTGAACAGATGGAATGACCACAGAGACTGGGTGTCAGGCATTGCTGCACTCTCCATATCTCAATTTTTTGTCTGCAACCCCAGATATTTCCCAGGGGAAGGCAACCTTCCAGTGAGCTGTCAGTGATGTCACCTCTGTACAGCAGCAGAGCAGGAGTTGCACCTAATTAACTGAGCAAAGTAACAACAAGGATGACCTCCAGCCACGCCCTGCTAAAAAGACAATGAAGCGTGATCTGTAAATGCCATGTAAAGAGGGACTTGGTGACAGCAGCTGCCAATTACACTTGGAGAAAGTTTATGAGCAAAGGTGAGGAACTCGTGGCATGAGAAGGCAGACCTGACCTAGCTTTTGTCCACCTGGCTGAGACACCCACAGCAACAAAGCCAGGGAGTCTTAGCAGCACGAACCAATAGCCACAGAAACGAGCAGGGACCTCGGTAACTCTCTACTCTGCAGTGCTGGCACAGGGGGATGAGTCCCAGAAGGAGGGGAAGAACAGAGACAGAACATCAGGGTCTTTTCTGAGGCTGAGCAGACAGCCCTCGATTGGCACAGCCACAGAAAGCCGAATTTATCACCCGCCCACAGACTCTGGGACTGCCGGCTTGAACACCCTCATTAGCAGCTCCAGTTCTCATAGGCAGCAGGTAGGGAGGGAGGAGGGTGAAGCAGCCTGGGAGCTGGGAGGACACACGGACAACCAGGCGGGTGAGTCAAGGAACCAGATACCACTGCAAGACCGTGCTATTATCTCAGCGCAAATGCCAAAGGAGCTACTTCTGGAGCAAGAGAGTCTGTCCTGTAATGACAGGGTTAATTTTAAATTGGCAGAGAGCTTCTGGGACTTTTTCTCTTCCACTGTCAAATCTCTGGGGCTGGCAGTTGCTAATTACAATAATATGAGGTGACAGTCACATGGGGAGTGATGGATGGCTGAGCAGGGCTGAAAATCCAGAAGGTCAGATCACAATGAATTATAGTGGCAGGGTGCAGAAGCCCCTTCCCCACCTCTTCCCCCCACCATCTGCAGCATCTCAAAAGCAAAACAGTAAAGAGAAGTAATTCTCATGACTGGAATGCAAAGCGGATGACGGGTGTCAGGAGCTGGGTTTCAGTGTCACTCCAGCTATCCAAATTCACAAAACACACAGCCAAAAGGGACCAAGTAAGCATCTCATTTCATTTCCCACATAACATGGGCTGCCAGACAGCACCTGACTTTAGTGAATGTTAAAGCAAAATCATTATGAACTCTTAAGATTTTATTTTGACACAAAGAAGCCTACACAAAGAAAGCACAAAACTGGAATTAAACATCACGAGCTCTGAGTATTCCTACTCAGCATACATTTTGCATGGGCCTCAAAGGTCATGCAGAAATAGGGTCCTTTGCATGTAAAACTAAGATACTTCTAAGTCACATTGACAGCTCTTTTCCCCCTTATCTAGCTCAGAAAAAAACTGGCTTTGGTTCAGCCCATTCCCATGACCAGCAAGAGAATTACAGCTACTGCCATTCTCACATAAAAGATCAGTTCAGCCCTGACCTCAGACTTATCCCATGGGTCTGTGCAGAGTTATTATGAGTGATTAGTTCAGATTTTCCCCTCCAGCATTTCACAGTGATGCTATGAACTGTTGGTCACAGACTATGCTGGAGAAAGCCATGTGAGAACTTTCCAATGATACCAAAATTCTCTGAAGGTGAGAATCCACAATGGATGGTTTCCATGACAAGCATCACAGCTGACTGATCTCATAACACTGTTCAGTAGGGCACCTACGGCCACACCCCTGGAAAACATAGCTCATATTAAGTCCCAGGTCAGTAGCCCATGGATTTTGAAAATGCTACATCTGTCTCCTGTGGCCATTTCTAAAAGTTGTCCCATGGGTTAAACTGAAATAAAAGTAACTGAAATAAAAAGTTAACTAAAATAAAATTAGCCTTATGTGAAAACAAGCTTTGTGTTGGACTTTCAAATTTTAAAAAAATGGGACTGGGGCCTCTGTTGTATCTCTTGTCAGATTATGAGTACCTCAATAATACTTTGATTTTTTTTTGTTACTTCTACTTTTAAATGTAACATCTTTCCTACCCATTTTATCTCAACAGACTTTCTCAATGTTTCAAGAATCAGCTGAAGCAATGCATTTTGAGGCCAAACTTAAAACAAGTTGAAAGACGGAAAGGACAATTTATCATATGCAAAATTCTTTATGTATTAAATTTAGTAGCAATTGCACTCAAAAGTCTAATGAGACCACTGGAGAAAAAGTCTCTTTCTGGAGGAGTCATGAAGTTTTAGAACATTTCTTTCTCTGCTGATCTGGTGATGACTGCTCTTCCAAGAAAGGTCTCCAGCTGTATCAGGTGGGAACCAACAAAAGCACAGAGATAGCCAAGTTTGAATTTAGCTCAAAGACTAAATATAACGATTATATTATTATTTAATATAAATTTTTATATTGAAGCCTGCCCACACATGTGCATGTGCAAAAAGGATGAGTGATGAAAAGGGGATTAAGTTACTCAGCTTGACTTATAAAAAGATCGTGGCAAAATGCTGCCTGCAAATCTGTGAGGAGGTTCAGCACTGACTCAGCCTGAAGCATCTGGCTCTCTCCTGAATCAATGCTCCCTGAATTTCCTGTATCCTCAAGGTTTTTTAAGTTTCTTTTGGCAGTTTCACCTTCAGACACTGTACCCTGACTGTCTAGGCTTAATACAGGACTGGAGCTAAAGATTTGGTATGGATTTCAAGCTTATATGCTAAAAGAGATTGTGGTAACAGCAACTACAGCAATAAGACTTTGTTAGCAAAAAAGTACTAGGAAAAAACACCTCGCTTTTAGCAGTAACACGTGATTGGAAAAGTACCATGCCCTGTCCTGACATGTGAAACCGTAATGACAAACACTCCTCAACTTGGCTTTTCCTTATTGTTAGGATCCTGGAAGGGTCACTGAAATCACAACTTCAGGGATTGAATTTTTTAACCCAAATGGTAAGAGTTACTACAACAGGGCAACTCTTACAGCATGTGGAATGGGCTGGGGAGGAGCAGTTTTACTTCTGCTCTGATGAAAGCCTGAATTTGATTAGGATTAAACCATAGAGGAGGTTGTTCAATTTTAGTGGGTCTGAACAACAACAATGAAAAAAGCATCAATGTCTGTTCATAAATTGTGCATGACTTCTTACAATATGTACATAATAGTCAAGTTACCAAGCTCCTCATGTCCATATTTGAACTGAAACAAACATATTTGTATCAGAACTGGTTAAATATCCCTTAATAAATCTATTTGAAACTACTTCTGTGGAGAGACCTGTGGAAGTCTGTAATGATGGCAATTGGTTTTTGGATCATTTAACACCAGAATATTCTGGGTAACCATTCTAGGATGTTTGTACAAACCCTGCTCTTGCTAAGAATGCCTCCCCTTGCATTACTCAGCTCTTTTCCAGTATCCAACTTTTTCCCACTCAAAGCTTCATTCGAGATGGGGAAAGTTTGTTGCAAAGGTATGTGACTGCTTTTGACCAGTTTTTGCAGGGTATCTGATCTAGCAATGATGATTAATCTATGAAGCAGTTTGATGATTACCTGAAAATTGAGTTTTCAAAATAATATATCTCAGACTCTCAGAAGGAAAAGAGTTATCATGGCACCTAGATTGTTTCCCAAACCAAGAAAATGTGTTTCAGTTGTTTCTTTAATGATGTTTCAGTGAAGCTTTCTTACCCTTTTCTCAGAGACATTGTGACTTAAGTTTTGCTTTTCCTGTTTGCTTCTATTACTTAATTTATAATTTAATACTGCACATGCAGGAAGGAAGCTATTACAAAAGCAATTCAAAGGCTTATGTTAACTTGGAAAAATAGCATGGAAGCGAGCACTTTTTTTCTCCACAACAATATTCCAGGTGGTATCATATTAGAATTTTCTACAGCTACTTCCAAGGAGAAAACAGCTCTGCAATATCCTCCAGTATCACAGTATCTTGACTACTACCTTCCCTTTTACATGAAGAGAGCTACACAAAGTAGAAGCTGAACCAGAATTTCTGTAGGGAAATAGCAGGAAGAAAAGGTTAGGAAAATGTGTGCTTTCCCGGGACTGGAGTAGGATTTTAAACTCCAGTCTAGATGCTGAAATCTAAAATCTCTTTCTAGCCCTAAGTACTGGTGGACATTGGGCAGATCACTGAACCCACTCTGGAAAGGGTTTTAACCTTTCCTGTTTTTCAAAAAGGTGGCTCAAAAGGCTTAATCAAAATACTTTGAGAGCATCAAGTGAATGGAGCTACACAAAATATCATTAATAGCAGGAAAACTTGACAAATGAACTCCAGCCTTCACCATATACATTAGTCAGAGCAAAAAAGTTGACTAGGATATATCTTTACACGTTATGAAGCAGTCCTTCAGCAGCTTTGTCCTCCACAATACCAAGGTCTCTGAGATCTCATTTAAAAAACATAATAAAGCACCCCAAATCCTCATATTTTTATAACTGACAATGAAGGAAGCATATATATATATTGCATTTACTGCATTTAGAAGTTTGAGGATTTGGGGTGCCTTTGTTATGTGTTTGAACATACATATAAAAGTCATGCTGCAAAGATGACAGGAAAAGTAACCTCAAATTGAATTCAATTTACAGCTCCCAGATCATGCAGCCTCCCTGACTCATCCAAGCCACTGTGCTTTCTCAGAACTGCCAGCATCACACTGAGACTGTGCAATAAAATACGGAAAATATGTTCACAGTGTGTGACCTGAGTGATGTTATGAGCTGTCACAAAAAACACTTTCTTCTCACAGTGAAATGCCACGATGTAGTTCATTAGCTTGGAAGCAGACATATATTGCTGCTGCTAGTGGTACTGCTTCTGCCATACCTGTTTTGTGTACAGAGGATTTCAGGGCTCAGTATTTCACACTCAGCCTCCTTCACCAGCCCAAAATGCAAAGCTTCACTTCTGGCCATAGTCCTGAGTAATATGAGATGGAATCTCTCCATGCATCGAAGTGGTGGAGCGCTGTGAGGTAACACCCTCATGTGCTCCTTCTGCCCTCAAAGTGGGGTAAAAAGTGGCTGCCCATGAGCCAGTCCTTTGCAGACACAGGAACTTAAGCAGCACAGATACTCCAATAAAACCACATGACTACTTTCATGCAACTCAGTTTTTTAGACACAGATCTAGTTGTACCTGTCACTGACCAAGTCTTAACCCTCACTTTTCTCATTGCAGCTCTAGCATCTTTGTATTTGCCAAATAATAAATAAGGCTTTACCATTCTTTCTTCTATTTTAGTATAGAGCTTGGGCTGGCTACTGTTATTCATTCAAATAATACTTCTGCATCTGTGATTTTAGTTCAAAGCACTGAAATTCTTTCTGCATTTCATGCCTGTATCATGGCATGGCAGAGATTACTGCAGCATTTCTTCTAATGGCTCCAAAGCATTGATAACACCTGCATCACTAAGTAATGGTGCATATAGTACCTTCAGTAGGAAACAGAATAATTCAGGCTGGAAAGAACATTCCTCTTTAGTCCAAACTGTGCTAAATGTTGAGCTTACTCCAAAGTTAGGCCAGGGAGGCAGGGTATCAAGAATAATCACTTTATCTGTCACCACTGGGCAGGACAGAAATTAAATTTTTTGTGTGGATTAAATGCAACATTTCTAAGAGCTGATGAGGAAAAAAAATTACCATACAATAGAGATTCCACAGTAAGGAATTCATAATGAAAGATTGATCATAGCACCTCACATTTACTATTTCATCGACACTTCCTGCTTTTCCAAAGATTGGATATGCAAGGCATGAATCTGATGCTTTTAAAGTCAAATTAAAGAGTAGGTAATTTCAGAGAGGGACTGATTTTTAAATATCAGAGTTTTCTTGCAGTGCAAACTGTAGCAGAAGTCAACCAAAGACACCAAGCTGAAGATTAGTTTGCAGCTCCTCTAGCCACTGACTTTTGAACTGTTGTGTTTGATTCAGTGGCCAGAAGAGAATAAGGCTGACCAGGACATGTCTAAACTGCCACAACTGCTACAGGGAATTGTTGTTCCACATCTGCTGTGTTCACTATCTTCCCTGCCCAGCAGCCAAGCCACTTCTTGATCACAGTGCAGCATGGAAGTGCCACTCTATTCACTAACTGGGATCAGGCAGGACAGACCATATGAAAGAAATGAAAACAGACACCTCAAAGCTTCACACACATGTCAAAGGTAGGCAAAAGACTGCCCACTCTCCACAGAGCCTTCCTTCCACTTTCTCCTTCCCTCTTGCCTGTAATATTGTGGGTTATGTAAGAACCTTGTTACAAGGAATGGTGCTTATAAAGGGTTATGTGAGGTGAAGATCATATGTATAGGATAATGTGGTTCTTCCTGCTAAAACTCCTTCCAGATTGCCTCTTAGGCATATACAGCAGCGTGCAGTACTCCCTGATGTGACTGTGCATTTAAGGAAGTAAGAGGGGAAAAAATGCACTATTGCATTAGCTGAAAAACTCGTGTGAGATTCTGAAGTTCATCAGATTCTGGTGCTCATCAGATAACTACAGCAGTTCTTAATCTAAAATTTCCACTCTCTTTAGACATCAGGTTCCCATGTACCCCAGTGTTACCTGGGATCTAGAGGAGGGCAGCTCCAAGGAAGCAGCTCTTCTCTGCTGTCTCCATAGGCCCCTTCCCCAGGCATCTGGGGCTGCTGCAGCTGGAGGTGAGGCACTGAGCCACACCAGCAGCTCTCACCTGCCTGGTGACAGTGGGTCTGTCCCAGCTGTGAGCACAGACAATGAGATGTTGCTGCACTGTTCTGGAAAAAAGCCAACCACCACTTACGATTTTGTTGAACAAGGCTCTGCTACAAGAAAAGCTATTAGCTAAAGGCACATCTGGCTGATGAGGCTGGAGGCAGTTTTGAGATCTGTGGTTTGTTAGTAAATGCACCTGCCTCCTGGGATGCCTATGCTTCTGCAAAAAAAATGACCAGGCATGATGGGTTTGGAGATCCCTAGAGAGGAACAAGTCCAGTTACCATCACTGGTCTTTCTGCCAGTATAAGCGACAGAATAAAGGCTCATAAACTTTATTTTTCTTCTTCTTTTCCTTTTCCTTTTTTCTGTGCATGGTCCAAATGTGGAGGAGAGGCAGTAAAAAGATATGAGAAGAAGCTTGTAGCAAGAAAACAGTCTCTGGATTTCACTAAAAGAGACAGAATCTGAATTTGGAGCTGTTCCAAGGGTCACACATTTTATTAGTAACACAGCAGAGGCAACACAGGCATACATAGATTATGTTAGATTGACTTTGGACTCTCTTACTTATTAAAACATGCTCAAGTCCCAGAGTTTTCTATGGGTCAAGTACACAGTTAAGCAAAGCACACCATTCCAGTCTTTCCTGAAAAGAGTGGGTTCCTGATAAAGAAATTGCCTAAGGATGTTGCATAGAAGCACTTTCCAAGTGGCAAGTCAGGTTCTGAATTTGCAACACAGCAGTTCCTCAGCAGCAGCCTTGTGTTCCTAGCCCATGATGAAATCAAGGTACCTTCAAGGCCCTTGCTCAAAGATTTCAGTAGGCTGTGGTCATGCATGAAGCTTTTCTCATTGCACCTTGCTTATGTGTTTTATCCTCAAATTAATAACTCTTCAAAGTCCACAGTTTCACAGAGCTCACACACAGTCATAGCAAAATCAGTTCTGCTTGGAGGAAGCCAATGCCCTACTTCTCAGGGTGGGCTGTTTCCATGCCAAGACAGAGTCTCAGCCATTTGGGCTCCACCTTCCCTCCAACTAAACCAACCCAAAATTTCTAAAGGAGTTTTTTCAACAGCAGCAGTGAATTTCCTCGCCTTGCCCAATTCCATTCTTTCTAGGAACTGGCAGAATCATGAGACACGCATTTAGGAAAAAGAGGATGGTGACACACACACAGAGGATCACATTTGCTTGCATGTTACTAATGATGGAAAATGGCAACTTCAAATAGAGCTTTAATTTCAAGTAAAGTAATTTTCAAATTTTATTGCTGTCTTGGGGACGAAAGTGGGATGTCTGGGACAGTTGTACTTTGACATGTAGCTTGCTGTGTACAGTAGCTCTGCAGTAAAGGATCACAGATGGTTTGCTGTGGTGGGAAGACCCTGCTCTTAGGGACTGCAGGCTTACTGTACTTGAAGAATTCCACCTTAAAAATAATTGGACGTCTCTGTAGCTCAGAGAAGGTTTGTTAAGCAATGACACACTGCACTTGGATCTGAAAACATAACATCTGGAAGCCAAATGTTAGAGGCAATATAAAAAGGCCAGCCCAACAATCCAGAGGGGCACTTCTAAGCCAGGAACATCTTCAGGATGGACATTTTCCTTCTCTGTGTGTTCCTGCCTCTGGTGACTGTGGCATGGGGCCAGTATGGTGACTATTACTACGGCCCCTATAATTATGGAGATAACGATGAATGGGTCAATGTGTACCGGCAAGGTTTCAACTTCCAGTGCCCACATGGGCAGGTGATCGTGGCCGTCAGGAGTGTCTTCAGCAAGAAGGAAGGCAATGACAGACTGTGGAACTATGCCTGCATGCCAGCATCCCAGAGCCTGGGTGAGCCGACAGAGTGCTGGTGGGAAGAGATCAACAGGGCAGGAACCGAATGGTAGGATAACCCCAGCCATCCCTGGAGGGCACAGCCCTGACAACCCCTGTGGAATTCGGGTCCTAATACTGTGGTCAGAGCAATGCGAATGCATATGAATGCCATGATAACCAGCAGGCTTCACTGCCTTAAGACTCATTAATCACAATGCATGGGAGCTGATCAGCATCACATTTGTCTTCTCTGTAGCAATTTCTTGCTGGAGGGTGTCAGTGTGTTTTACAAATGCCTGTCCTTTAGTCACTCACAACCTCAGCTGCGAAGTTGTTCGGTCTTGTTATTGTTTCAATGATAAGGAAAATGAGGTGAGCACCTAAGGTGAGGAGAGCATAAAGCCCCTCTTGAAAAGTCACACTGAATCAGTGGCTAAACTGTGAAACAAATTGCAAAACTCCTCACTCCATCCGCATGCTCTTATCACTAGAAAAATAATTTCTGTATTGCACTGGTTCTTTGCTTTGTGTTTTTGTTGCTAAGATTTTTGGCTTAGGCATAGACAAATGTTGTTTTCTAGTTGTGCTGTTATTACAGGAGCCAAAAATCCGCACTAACATGGCATGATGGTGGCATATATATCTGCATGGTGATAGCAGAAGATCATGTTAATTCCCTAATACCTTCAGTTTGCTTAACTAAATGTTACATCTTCCATCAGCCTTGGAGGCAAAGGTGATCACATTATGTGGCTACAATAATTTCTGGAAATATGTACAGTATTTCATATTTGGGCAGAATACCCAGTATTTAATTATTTTGTTGGGTTTTTTTAAATGAAATAAGAAACACAGTTTTGAACAACTCTGGGATTGAAATATTCTTTGGACAGAATGAAATGCATGCAGGAATGAGTATTTTCAAATACTTGAAATGGTTTTGTCCCAAAAATTGCAACGTGATTTTCCGAATTTTGTTACATGGGAATAGGTTAACAATGAAATGTGAAGTTTCTGCTTTTTTAAATGATTCAAAATTGTGTTCTGATTTATTCATACTCTTTCATTTACCACGTGACACATGCCTATGGCTGATGCAATTGCTAAGGGAAAGAATGATTGACCCTATGTTTAATTTTGGAATAAGAATTGAAAAAAAGGGGGAGAGCTGCAAAAGAGGCAGAAAGAACAGATTGTGATAATCCTGGATGACTTCTTCATTTTTTTATACATTGATGCAATTTCTATTTATTGCATAATAACTTTGAATTAGACATTTCTTTTGTTCAAAATAAACTTTTTATTCTCTTTCTAAAAATCCCTGGCAGCAATTGCTCATGTTCCCTTCTCACAAACAGGATACTGCATAAGCCTATACAGAACATTTTCTTCTGCTATGTAATCATTCATCACCATGCTCTGTATGCTTAGCATGACTATATCCACAGTGTATTATCTGAATCTTGTTTCCTTCACCTCTTAAGAAAATCTTTTCACTTTGCCCTATATGTTGCCTAATTCTTCCTATAACAACCCTATATTTTCTCCAAGTGTATTTCTTTTTCAACCCCTCTTTAATTGCTTATCTTCGTTTCTCTCCCTTTACTAGTTTTTGGAGTTTAGTGTTTCTTCACTAGCTCACCTTTCCAGTCCAACATCCTTACATCTCTCTGCCTACTCTGCATATATCAACTTTTCCTTCCTTCCTTCCTTCCTTCCTTCCTTCCTTCCTTCCTT
>JANPWX010000073.1:3934263-3979999 GCA_024734555.1 Trochalopteron elliotii
TTCCTTCCTTCCTTTCCTTCCTTCCTTTCCTTCCTTCCTTTCCTTCCTTCCTTTCCTTCCTTTCCTTCCTTTCCTTCCTTCTTTCGTTAGGGAGCACATATCCTTTTGCAAAGGTGAATTTGTGCTCCTAGTTACTTGGGCCATTTCCATAAATCCTAGCTAGCTGTGCCTGATTGGATTCTGCAGTTTTCAGTTTTCCACCCCCAGGGCTGAGTTGTATCAGGATACAGTTGTACCTACAGTGCTTCATGGAGAGAGGTTTGCAGTACCAGCACATCCTTGGTCATGCCAACACTGCTGCCCAGAACACCACTGTCTCATCCCAGACTGGAGTGAAAGTGTTGGCCAGTGCAACCCCAAATTAATGTGATAGCATAGAAATATCCTGGGGGACCTGTGAGAATCTTGCCTTCTCTCTTGGCATTCTTATTTCTCATAGGTGCCCCTCTTCTCTTTCTCTTCCACATCCACCTTTGGAGCCATCCCCAGTTCTAGAAAGAGTCACCCAATAATCAAGTGGGACCACAAACATGAGTCACCATCTGTAACAATAGCTCCTGTTTGGCCAGCTCTCTTCCCTGCTTATCTCCCAACAAACCAATCTGTTGGAGAGCAATATGTCATTCTCATGTCAGCTGACACAGCACTCTGCTGGACTTGCTAGTTCATTTCCCATCCTTGTAGGATGGACTAAAATATTCCTTCTTCAGCTCTGTCTCACAGAGTATTTTGTCTCACCTTGCACACCACATCCAGGGATATTCAATTGCTTGTAGCACCAGTAACTACAAGTCTGCCGAGTTTTTGCTAAAATTTTGCAGAATCATTTAGGTCAGAAAACACTTGAAATCAGAGTCCAACCTATGACCAAACACCACCAGGTCAGCTGAGTGGCACATCTGTTCTGTCCTTAAACACTTCCAGGGATGGTGAACTCCACCACCTGTCCAAGCTGTGGGCTGCCAGCTTTTCCAGGAGTATGCTATGGTGTTGAAGTTGTTGAAGGCTGCTACTCTTCTGCAACTGAGGCTTTTTATTCTTTGCCCTACCTTCACTGAGCAACAAGAACAAGTTTGCTGCATCCTTTTGTAAAATCTCTTTTACTTAATAATACGTAGCAACTATGCCTTTCCCTCACCCACACACCTTCACCCATGCTTTTGCTTTCAGGCTTAACAAATCTCCATTCTTCTAGTTCTCCTCTTGAGGTTTTATATTCCAGCACTTCTAAGCAAGCACTGATCATACCTTCAGCACTTCTCTGAACTCCCTCCAGGTTCTCAGCCAGAATCCTAGTCAGAAAATCTAGTCTGGCAGAGACTCAAGAGAGGTTTCTTTAGAAAAGATAATAAATAAAGAAAAGCTTAAGAGAGAAAATGAAGAGGCAATATAAAAGAGAAAAGAAAAGAGTCTCCAACTCATTATTTCCATTAGCCTTCAGTATTTGGGGCAAAATGACAAAAATGGATGGGGGCACCATAGGGGTAGGAGAGTTGGGAGCAAGAGGGAACAACTGGCAGATCTTCTTGGTAAGTTTACTTCCTTCACTAACACTAGGGATTATATAGACTTAGACAATGAAACCATAAAACTTTGAATCTTTCAGATATGAAAAAACTATTCAACAGATAGAGGACAATGACGTGGATCCACATTAGGCACCTAATGCCTAATAATGCTTAGTTTGTGACCTTTGCCTCATTCCAGGGTCAATGGAGAGAACAGGCACTCTAAAAACTGCTCTCTGGAGCAGCCTATCTCCTTCACAAGCAGACTCATGAAGACCAATCCCTTCTGACCACTACCTAGAGTTACCTAGTGGCATTTCAGAATATATCTAACTATGGTGCTTCACTATATAAATGCATCCCTGAAGTTAATAATATATGTTCATACACTTTTGAAGAGATTATGTGCATTTGTGCTTTGCTGGAAGGACATGAGAAGCTTGTGAACCTGTTACAAGACTCAAAGGGGAAATTGTGGCAATGGATTGGATCAGATGATCAGGAATGACTTCTCAGCCTCATTCATCTGTGAATATGTTTAAAGTTAAGTACATGTACTAAGGCTTTGTTGAATTCTGTTTCTGCACCTTACTCTGAAGGAGTACGGTTAACTATCTGCTGACCAAGATGATATTCAACAGAGAGAGAGAAACTGAGAACAAGAACCAGTTCCTGGGTCACTTGGAAATACTCATGTCTGGAGTAGGGAAAAGCCTCCAGAGCATACCCTGACTCTACAGTCCTTCTACTAACTTTTATGCTGCAGCTCCTCAAAGAATCCTGTCTTTTCAGGGAGCACAAATTTTATGTTCTTATCTCCATTTGTACTGGAGAAATTTTTGCCTTGTTTAAATAGTTCACCACGTAAGGTGTGACTGACTGAGGGTGAGACTGTTCTTCACTGCTTTGTTGAATACCACAGAGTTGTCTCTACAGACCATTCTCTGAACAAGGCTTTTAAGAAAAACTATTTTTCTTGCCTAAAAACTATCACACAAAAAGACAGGGTTCACACAAACAAAGGAGCAAAATCTTGCAAGTGAGGACAAGCAACTCTTCCCTCCAGGAAAACAAGTTTGGTTTACACTACACGATACAGATGAAACCATGCCATATTCTCAATATACTCCCAGTTAGCTGTAAAGCAAAAAGGAGAAGCATTTCCAGCCAAGAGCTATTTAGTCCATGTTTATTGCCTCTTTTCTTTGTTTAGACTTCTGAGAAAGTGTTTAGATGGGACTTGGAAAAAACAGATATCTAGATTCTCCCTCCCCACTCCCATTCTCTTTTTCCTTTGTCCACAAACTAGGTGCAAAGACATCCTCCTGCTCAGACTCTGGCAGCACACCTTGGTATATCACTAGGAACTATTTTTGATCCCAATCTCTGACCAATCCCAAATTTCCAATCTGAGGCTGTATTACCCAAACCCAACAATCCAGCTGCTCTTTGAAAATGTTCCCATTTGTACTATCTACACAAACAAGTTAATTTTCTTCAGAGCTCTAAGTTTATGTTAAAGAACTAGTGCTACAAGTCCATTTAGCACAGCTGCAGTGGGCTGAGTCCAGTGGGAGCATCTCAGGAGAAGAGGAATCTTTCTGTAGAAAAGGAGGCCTCATCAGCTACTGTCAGGAAGAAATCACCAGGGTGAAAAGGGCCTTGCCTTCCCTTGGTCAGGGAGAAAAAGTAGGTCATAAATGCCCCCTGAATGAAAGAAAGTATTGCTGAAGATGTTACAGAAGTTGCCTTTGGCATGTGGAATTCATAACACCATGCCTCAGCACCCAATAACAGATAGGGAAGACTCCTTGTAGAATTGGCTTTTAGAGACTGACATGGCCTAATCAAACAAGTAAAAAATGTTCTCTCTGTCTGAGTGCTAGAGTTGGAAGTGTTCCGAGCCTGCCCTCAGCCTCTTATGTTTCCTCATTCACCTGTAACAGACCAGCCATTGAATTAACTCTCATCATGCAATTAATCCCATTACACAGAGGGAGGACACTCCACAAAGATAACTCAGGAGAGCAGTATAGGACCTCCCCTCCACAGGGGCATGGAATGACACTCCCAGGTTATCCTGTTCTTAGGAACAAGCCACTCTCAGTGAGCTGTGAGTCAGCCTCTGCGTGTTTCCAGAGAGCTTCAGGGAGCACCATCCCAGTCAGTGCAGCAGGAATTCAGGCTTCCCTGGGCAGATTTGTAGTGAACAGGCTTTCTCTTTGGGTCCTCATCCTCAGGATAACGTGGTGCTGATGTACTTGAGGAACAGGGGGCCTCAGAGGGAAGTTTACCACACAGCATCAGCATTAGACGGGGCACAACACTCCGGGGCTTTGCCTAGCCAAGAGCAAAATTAAGATGCAGGTACAAGTACAAAGTGTCACCAAAACTGATTCCATTGCTCAAAACAGTTCTATTGTTGTAAGCAATGTTTGTATTCAGTCTGGCAGACAGGAGAAGCATGCTTGGTTTCTGAGGTTATTATTGATGTTCACAAATAATGTGGCACAATTTAAGAGGATCTAACAGGTGAAACAGGTCATGCACGGATCCAAAATTCACATATGCATTTTGGGTGGGTTTGTTTCACACCAGCTTGTTTGGCCTCATAGATAAAAGCTCACCAGTGAAGAACAAATGCAGTTCTGACCTGAACTAAATCTGTACCATGGATGCATGCTTTGATTGCTTGCCATGACAGAACTCAGCTGTACAACACTCATTAAACAGTTCAGAAGAAGATTTGGCAGAGGAGACGTTTTCACAGGATCACAGCAGGCCAGGAAAGTCTCAGACACTACATCTCTGTTACTACACAGAACTCTTCCCAGAATAAGGCTTTCTATGGAAAGAAAAGCCTTATTTCCCATACCTGTACTCAAGGCAAGGGCAACTTCCCATCCAAGAACACGTGATCTTCACCACCAATCTTCTCACTCCCCCCTACCAGCCAGCTTGCCTCCTCTTCTCCCAGTTCCAGATCCAAAAGGCAACTCTTCACACTTCACAACTTGAGCCAACTAGAAAAAAGAAAACCTATCCACTGCCAAGTTTAATCCCACACAGTCCCAACCAGTTTCTCACGTTCCTTCTGCATTCACCTTGTAAGAGGCATTTTCCTCTCTTCTTCACAATGTCAGGATTTCAGGAGTGAGGAGAACCCAGTCACATTAACTCTGAATACTGAACTACCCTTTATAGTAAAAGTGCTAAAGAGTGGGTCTTGTGAAAAAAAAAAGCATTGTTTTGACTTGGCTATAAATCAAAGTTCTTGAATCACTAGTTTATATTCAGCCTACTTGCTTTAGGATTTGCTGCAACAAGAGTAGTGAATTCAACAGAGAAGGAAAAAATTCTGACATATTAAGTGCTGTTTTCAGATTAGTGCATAGAGCAACTGACTGAAAAGGTGCATGGGGACGGGGTTTTTGTTTCCCTTGAAGAATTACTTTCTGCTTGTAGGCAAGTGGCCAGCTGGGAAAAGGAAAGAGAAGGAAATATTTTATATGAGCTCACAAATAAGCATTCCAAGTTCTGAGAGCATCTCTTCATTTTTGAAGGAGTATCTGGATTTTACTTGAAAACTAGAAAGATTAAGGCAAAAAAATCTTACATTATCTCAAAGCTAAAGAAAAGTACTTCAACATCACTATTGTCTTTCTTTTGCTGAACCTAATACTGAGCTTGAATAACAGATTACAGGATCTTGTGTATGAGACAGAAGCAAAGAGAGACAAGTGAACATGAGCTTTAATGTGTATTTCAAATTTTACTTGGAATTTTGTTAAAACAAAACTGTAATTTGATTATAAAACATTAGTTATGTCCAGGTATACTTTCCATCTAAGAAACTAATTTTTAAGGCAACACCAATTACACTTTTTAATCAAACTTATAATGAGAAGATAGAATCAGAATCAAAAATAACCACCCTATCTTAAAATCTGGTACCCAAATATTAGTGTATGTAAACATGAGTGTTATGCCAGCTAGGTTTGTTTCTCAATTCACTATAAAGAGAAGTGTCCATAAGAGGCATCTCTTTCAAAATTTAATCTTTCCATCACAACTGGAATATATTAATAGAAAATAATGTGACAAGAAAATAAAAACTGTTGTAGATAAAGGCAGTGGGAAATAGGACAGGACTTCCCAGACTGAATGTGAGCTGGTAGGAAGAGAAAAGAAGGAAGAACCTCCCACAAAGACAAGTATGAGTAGGAATATTGGATGCTGATCGGTGGGGATGGGAAATTGCAGGACAGTGTCAAGCTTCTGAGAGGAAATGCAAAGGAAATGGAGAAATAAAGTGCTCCCAACATTGCACCTATGCAAAAGAGCTAGAAAAATCTCCCAGGGGCATGAGGACTTGAGCAGTGCAAATGCAGGTAAACTCGGAAGGGTGAGAGATGGAAAGTTTTTTGCTATTTTACACAGTTTAATGCTCATCTTGCAACAGGTACAACGAATCCCCATATTGCTGTGTATCAACCATTCTTCCATCAGGATAACACCAATCATCTGCAGCTATCCAATATGTTTACACAGAGTCTTAGCCATATGTTCCTATGGCCTATGTGGCAAAAACCAAAACAACTTCCTATCAAAGTCCTGCTGAAATCCTCTGAGCGAAAGCCAGACTGCCATACTTGGTGTGATACCATGGCAACTCAGAGTCCCCATCACGACTGAACCCTGAAGGTCCTTGAAAGAGTCTCACAAAGCACAACAAGTATGTGTGGCCCCATCAGCATGGGAGATACAGGGACAAAAACAAATGTAAATACTCTTGTCTGAACAACAGAATGCAGGGGAATAGACAGAGAAGGGAGCCTTGGGTTCAAAAGTGGATGCCAAAAACTAGGCAGGAAAATTCATCACTGCACTGGTCAAAATTGATCAGTTTTTCAGCTTTTGCATACAAACACTTCAGCCTCATGCTGTCTTTGCAAGCACTAACAACCTTGAGCAGAGGTGAATGACTTTCCAAACACTAAACTCCTCTAGATGATGTGTTCTCCCTTCTGGGAACTTCAGGTTGTTAAAATTAATCATGAGGTCATTGAATGAAACTAAGTAAGACTTTTGGTATTTGTTAATTGTACAGTTACTTCTGAAAGTGTCTTTCGGATATATCATTGTAATTGATTTCATGAAATCGCAGAGAAAGTTTGCTGCATGTTTTTCTTGATGAAAGGAAAAGAAAGAAAAGGAAAAGCAATGGAAGAATGGCATTCCTGTAATCTTCACGACAGGGAAACAACCAGGTGCTTGAGAGAATGAGTATTCAATGTCTGAACTAATGACCTGTCTGTTTTCATGAGCTCCTTGTCTTTAGTCTCCAAGAAGCAAGCTATTCAAACAGATTACCACTTGAATTACTTTGGATATCAGTATTAAGGTATTGTAGGGTGTGCAAACAGAGGCATGCATGTTTTGAGACTGTGTCTACCTCAAGGCAGTGATTCACACATATGATAGAATTACACAGAAAGCATGAGGCAGCAGATTTTTCTATTGGAAATCCAGTCATAAAATTTGCATGACTCTTAAAATTACATAACATCTGAATAGCAGTTTTCCTTATGTGATTGCTATCAAATAATGATTTTATCATAAGCCTAAACCTTTTTAATAAAGAATTTCTTCTCCTAGATACACATAGTTGTGAAAGAAAACAATTAAAGAAGTTAATGAATCCATTATAAAATAGCTTTTCAAGGGGTTTTTTGATGTTGGGGGCAGGTATTTGTTTGGGGTTTTTTTTGTTTTTGTCTTTTTTTTTTGTGGTAGAGAAATAGTTGAAAAGGTTAGTTCAATAAAGCCCAAATCCTCAAATACCAACAGTAATAGACAAAATTATTAATGGACAATTTTGAAGTCAGTCATGATGTGGAAACAGTTGAGAGTAGCAACACCAGAACAATCTTTCCTGGTTAGCATACTAGAATGATTAAATACTTTAGCCTGATTGAATAATTTTAATTGTAACATAAATGTTAAAACAGTGGTTAACTACTGGTGCTTGCTTTCTTATAGAAAATAGTTACTCTATAAGCAGCAAGTGCTAACGGTGCTTCTCAGGACAGTCAAACCCTTAACTTGCACTCTGTATCAAAAATGTTAATGTTGTTTTGAGAAATGCTTGAAACTATCAGGGAATCTAATACCGTGTTTACCTTGTGTGTTCTCTCCTTTCCCCTCTTTATTAGGTATCAGACCTGCTCAAACAATGGGCTGGTGGCTGGTTTCCAGAGTCAGTATTTTCCATCTGTGCTGGACCGTGAATGGCAATTCTACTGCTGCCGCTATAGCCGGAGGTGCCCCTACTCCTGCTGGTGAGTTCAAGCAGGCACCAAACTTGTGAGCCTCTTTCCCACAACAAGTCTCTATAAATGTCTTTGGCTGCTTGACCCGTCAGAAACCTTGTCTGAAAAAGAGTTAACTGTGCTAATGGAGCTAAGCATGTTGTTTGCAGTGTGCTACAAGATTCTTAAGGATCTAAGGCTAAAGGAAGAGAATGAGGGCACAGTTACACGGAAGAGCACAAGGCAGTAGCTGGCCCTCAATGAACAGGTCTGGGGATCAGCACCAGCCTAGCTGTGCTGGAAACCATGACAGAAGTCTCCAAAGTGGAATGACACTTTCCCACCATAAATCCAGCACATTTACTGGAGTAGGAGCATCCCTGTGCTACACACTTGTGCCACAATGACTTACAAGAGTGAACTTAGACCACTTACCTCAGAAAAAATGTTAGTAGTGCATGCAACTACGCTTCCTCTCTCAAAACTGTTTAAAGATCAAAGTCAGAATGAGCTACTGATCATAAAACCAAAAGAAAAGGGTGGTCTCAGCAGAGTTTCACAACTGGTGCTGGCAACTTAAAGGAGATTGTGGAAAAATGAGCTATGCATCCCAATCTTCCCAGTTGCTCTAGAACACACCACAGGTGTGGTTTCTCTAAATTAAAACCAAAGACAGGAGCAGACTGTGAAGAGGCAGCTCATATTGCTCCTGACCATTCTGTTCAAGAGAACTCATAATTTTATGCTCCATTATATTTTTTATGTTACATTCAGCTTAAATTTAGCTATTTTCAGCGATACAAAGGATAACTTGCCTGCATTTAAGAAAAAAAAAAAAAAAGAAAGGGGGAGAAAAAAGCAAAAAGAAAAAAGTAAAGCTGTGCTTGAATCTTTTTTTCCAGACCTCAGATTTGAAGGAAGGTTTGAGCTGCATATAAACTGTTTATGTGCCTGCTGGTCTTACTGGGCTGGCTGGCTAGTGGCCAAAAAAACCAGCACTGCCTTGCTTTTAATCCTTCAGTCTCCTTGCAGCCAGGAGGAAAAGAAATGTTTTTATTATTATTTTTAATGCCCTTAAATTACAGAAACTCTGTAACAAAGTCTTTGAACATTCTTCTGAACATTCCTCTGCCTCCTTTCCAGCAGATATTGCCTATGGATGTTCTCTACATTTATTTACATACCTGTTTATTTACATACCTGCCCAGGCTCTTCCCTCTGAGGCAAACTCACTCAGACTTTTAAGCAGTTCTTCCAATCTCTTGTACTCTAACATTGCATACATTTTCAGAGAGACAACAGAAATATCTGACTTTTGTTTTTGTAATTGTTGACAGTTCTGCTTCCCTCAGATGTTGTCTTGACAACTGGGAACAGCTTTGTCTCTGCTTTACAAATTGGCATTATTCAGAGGAAGGCAAATTCTATTGTAAATGTTTAGGGTTACTGAAGTCTTTAGTTTTCATCTCAGCTGCACACAGACTCCTTTACTGCCCTTCTATTTCCAACAGCAACAAGTCTCCATTTTTGTGCTTTGGAAAGAAAGTCTTATGTATTTCCCCTGCAGTTCCATGCAGAAAAGCCAGCATTTCAAAAGCAGGTGAAGCGTTTTTTCCCTCTAAGCAGGGTAGAAATCCCATGTATTCACATTCTTCTGGGATGGGGAGAGCTGTAAAACTGGTGGGAAGCTGTGTCAGCTGGCTTGTGCAAAGCTTCTGGTGCATAGTTTGTGATTATGGGTTCATTAAAAAAGCATTCTGCCTTTACAGTTAGCAAGGTGTGTGTATATAAGATCTTTCCACACACAGTTATCCAACTTAGGATGTTAGGGTTTGGAGGGACAGACAAGTAGATAGGTTAAAATATGGTGGTTTAACAGGTTCAGAGGGCAGTGGTTAAAGGGTGATATCCTGCCTGGGTGCCTTCACTGCTTAAAATCTCTATCAATGACCTTGTGGAGGCAACAGAGCACACGCTGGCCAAGTTTGCATATGACACCAAACTGGGGGGTGCAGCTGACATGCTTGAGGGCAGCACTGCCAGTTCAGTGGGATGTAAAGAAAACTGCTTCTTCTATGAGGATAGATTGCCCATTGAGGCTCCTTGGAGGCTCTCAAGACTGAACCAAATAAAAGCTGAGAAGTGCCAGTCTGACCTTGTGGTTGACCCTGTTTGGAGCAGAGGGCTGTAGCAGAGATTTTTTGAAGTCCCTGTCCACCAGAGTTATCCTGGGGTCCCACACAGGAGGACTTTTTTACTGCAAGACCCACACCATGCAAATAAAGTGCCTCCTCCAAAACAGTGGTTTCTTTTCTATCATCTTCTAGGAATGGATTTTTTTCTGGTTTACTCTCCTTCCCTGCCTAGACAGTGTAGTTGTACTCTGGGGAGAACTGGTTGTTATGGTAACATATAACCACCATGAACTCCACCAGGGTAGTGTGGAACCCCATGCTTTGGAATCACTTTTACTCTGAAGTCACAGATGTGACTTGTCTGAATTTTTACATTTCAGTGCACAGAAACCAAATTTCCCATCCCCTAAGCTCAGGAGATCTCACTCACAACCTAACTTTCATTGGCATTTCCAAGTTATTGTCACAAGACCTTGTTCTCACATCACGCTTCTGGTCTGTATCTTGCACTGGTAAAGATGCATTTGACAGAAAGGATGTTTTCCAAACAAACTGCAAAGTAATTCTGGGCTACTATGAGTAAGACCTCACATTGTATATGCATGTAAGACACTACAAAAATGTGTGTGTATAGTGTATCATTATTTATTGCAGTTTCTGCCTCAAACTATGGTAGTATTTGTTCTGTTCCAAGAACTCATTGTAAATAGTGGTGGAGAAATGGCAATCAACATGCTGCTGACTCCAGTGTTTTGGTTGAAGAGCCTAATTTTCATGCAAAGGCTTCTTTCAGTATATGACTATGTGGAAAAGTAATACCAGGAAAGTATGCAATGATGGTGGTACTTTGTGGATCATACATTACACAGGAAAATCCATATTCAAAGAAAATCCACCGTGCAGAATTTTTCAGTAGCCTTGACTTTTAATGTGCAATGTATCCTGAAGTGTGAAACCAGATGTGGGCAGAAATGCATTTTTAAGAAAATTGACAATATTGAGTCAAAATTCTGTTTCAAATTAGCTCTCACCTTGAGTATTTGATTCCTTCCTCTTCCAGTTGTCTCCATACAGTCCTCTCTGGTAAATATAAAAGCAGTAAAACAGCTGATCCTTATGTATGGTTTCTCTTCTCTCTTTTGCTTCAGGACTACATTCCTCCTGAAGTGAGATGACCCTGTAATGAATAAAGATAGGCTTTTCTTATGTGCATAAGCCATGCAACTGATTTGTTAGAATTTGCCCTGGTTTTAACACCTAGAATATCCCTGTGTTTATTGAAAACTGCTAGTGTTTATTTGAATACTAATTTATAACACCACCATGCTGACTGAAACCAACAATTTTCTTTCACTTTGCTTAATAGAATGACTGAAGCCAAATACATGCAGAAGAACTTTATTTGTTAGCATTTATATCCTTACTCTTTGAACCCAGTAGTTCTGTTTTACAGCTCATCCTCTTGCCCTTAATTCCCAGTTTACCTCTGCAGTAAGCTCATATTGAAAATAAATTTACTAATCTTTTCCAGTCTCATAGTTTTGTAAAATTTTTTACAAGTACTTAGTTTCCTTCTTCATCATGCCAAGAATTGTCATGGATTCTGCACATTTTTAACATACTGAAAATAATTAACATTCCTCACAGGAGGCAGAAAAGCTCTCTACACCTGGCTAGGGAATGCTACCACAGTAAAATAAACTCTGTGCTGATTTGCACCATAAAGGAAGCAAATCTATCACAGATGCAGAGACAGTGTCACTAAGTGGTCCCATTAGAGCTCCGATTTTTCTCTTTGCCAAGAAATGAAAGCTTGACTCCATACTCCGAAAAGCAAACACATGTCACAGAGCAGCCCCAAGTCTGCATAGACTGTTTATGACTGTTTCCCTTCTCCAAACAACGAGCAGTTTAAACGCCAAAAGGTCTGTCTGGAGCTGTGGCTGTTCTCTGTCATGATGACACTGTCCAGGCAACAATTACATTTTCCAAGAGTTATGGGCTTTAAAGTACTTATTTGTTTTCCTGACTCAACCTGCCACACAAGACATATTGAAAATGATCTGATCCTATGCAGGTTTCTGAGAGATAACCAGTAGCAGAGATACTAATCCAAGATGTGAACTCAGAATAGATGTTGTGGAAACATGCAGTTCTGGACAATTCCCCTCCCCTTTTTTTTCATTTTTAAAAAGATATTTAACTGGTTGGGGGGAGGGGTTTTTTTTGTTTTTTGGGGTTTTTAAAATTATATTACCCATCAAGTACAACCTTACAGCTGAATCTGCATGACACTTTCCAGAGACATTTTAGGAGAAACACATATGATCTGACATTGGAAACCTGGCCAAGTTATTTTGGACATATTTTTCTTGAGAAACAGGCACAAGTTGCCTTGAGCTCTCTGCTGCTGCTTGTTCCTGCATTGCATGAGCTGGTGCAGGCCTGGAAGAGCTGTGCTCCCACTGTGCCGGGCTCGTGACTCCTCAGCCCCAGGAGGCCTTGGGGCTTTCAGTGCAACACAGTGGGAACACAGGAGCAGTGATGTGTCTGTGAATCTATGGGCTCAGAGCCTGGAGCCTGAACTCCATCACAAAACACATGACATGGCCACACAAGAGAACCTCTCATCTCTAGAGGAGCTCCAGGACAGCTCTAGCTCCCTGGCAGCCTCACAATCTGGGATCTGTACTCAGAGCAGTTGGCAAAATTTCTGTAGACAGCTTACTAAGACCTTCTTTGGCTTTTCAGCATAGGAAGCATTTTTTAAAGCAGATGACCTCTGTCTTCCAGCTGGAGGAAGAGCTGAAATTGATTAAAGAGGCATATAATTCCCATGCTCATTGAATGTAACTTGCAGGCTTGTGGCTCTTGAAAAAAATTTCTCCTTTAGGAAAGACATACTCTTGAAGCACTTGTAAACAACATCTGAAAGTAAGGCCATTTGGGGGATACTCCTTGTCCTCAAATGTCAGAAAGTTAATGCCAAAGCTTATGTTTTCCTCTTGAAATGGAACAGCTCTTTCTTTTGGCTGTGGCATTGCTGGAGGAAGAGTTCAGCAACAAAGAGGGAAATGAAGGTTAAAGAGAAGCTATTCATCCTGTAAGCACTGTATTTTACACTGCTCACAAGAAGTGAGCAGTGTAAAATATTCCACAACCATGTATTTATTATCAGGGAATAAGTATATTCCATAACTGGAGCCAGAAACTCTTCTACCACTTACTATCTCTCATATTTTAAAAGTCTCATTTCTTTTGGCTCCTTGGTATCTGAAAGCAAGGCATGCCCGCACTTCTCATTTATGTCTTTAATCAGCAGGATGTACATACTAAGGCCATTGGTGTGACTTGATCTTCTTATTGGTAAATAATAGACTCATGATAACTATTTCTGAAGTCAATTGTTTAAAAAGTGCCACTGATCACTGTAGATTATAACAAAACATTCTTTCCAGTGCTAAATGAGTAATGCTGTGTTTCCTATTAATATCTACCATAGCAATTCTTCACCATGGAAAATAAACAACACAGCTGTTTTCAGATTAAAATAAAAACAACAGTAACCCTGGTAAAGATTAAATGCCTTTTTTCAATACATGTTCTAACCTGAGCAAGATTTATAGGATTATAGTGAAATACATTAGAAAAACATGTGGATGGTTGGAGCAATGTAAACCACTGAAAAGATAAACCATTCCACATCAATTCTATTCTAGCTAAAAATGCCATTATGAACACACCTTTTTCTGCCAGCTCTTCCCACTGTCTCACACACGTGCCAAACTACTTACACTCCTTATCACAAGATTTCCTTTCCCAGTCTTTAACACAGAATTACCTTCTTTCTCCTCTCTCAACAGTGCCACTGGTGCTCCAAGTCTCTTGTGCCCAAAATACTACCCAGAAGTAGATTTGAAAAGCTGAACCAGAGTTCCTGTTTTCTCTATTTTCTTGCAAACAGATCATACAGGCTGAAAAGACTACCACTTGTCTCGAAGGTCTCGAAACGCTCTTTTCTCCCCTTCAAGCCCTTCCCTAAACTTAACATCTGTGTGTGTATCTGGGTTTAACAAACAATTCCACTAAATGCACCCTGCTGGCCCCTGCCCCTCAGCGTTTGTTTGGTACCAAATTACTCAGTGCCTGGAGGCCACAGTTGCTGTAACACGCGTCTTCTCACAGCTGCTTTGCCAGCCTCTTTCCTAGGGCTCCCTGTCACCTGCCCCCTCAGGCACCACAGCACCTCGGCTTGGTCATACAACACCCCAAACAGCAGCAGCAACTTTGGGCACTTGGCAATTCCCAGGCTTCTCACTGCTCCCCTAGCCCAATTCTCCTTGCTACGAGTACATTGCCAGAAGAGCTTACAGGGCACTGTGAAGGTTACTGTGGATAGCTTTTCCCAAATGAAAAGCCCATGGACAGGCAAATCCCCAATAACTGGGTCAAAAAGTGTCTCACACTCATTTCATGACTCCTCTCAGGTACAAACCATACATTCCCACACGTGGCTTACAATTGCTACCATGCTTGGAAATAAATTATGTGTCTGCAGGGCCATGGTAGGTGATTAATGAATTGATATGCACTTTGTATTCATTAGTGAGTAAAACATTTAACATTTTCTGTTAAGTACTGATAATAAGGGTTACAGACCAAGTTACAACAAAACCTGTGAGAACCACTGTCCTGTGCCAGGCAGACCACTTTGGGAAGACCCTCAATGGCTGTCTTAAATGACCTTTCTCCCCTTCATGGTAAGAAAACCACATACTGACTATCCCCCTGCATTAAACACTAGGGCATCTCTAAGTGCAGGCACATTTTGAGTGAATTACCCTCAGGATTCAAAAAATGGAGATAATAGAAAAGGAATGGGACACACCACAGAGCCCTGCTACATGGACAAACAATTGCATTTCCTTCTAAAGGACATAGTGCAAGCCAGACAACCTTGAAATGCAGGGACTTAGAGGAACAGTTTCAGAAATGAATACAGTAATCATCAAAGAGAAATGAATTACAGACCACGCAGACTCATGTGAACTTGAACACTGCGTTCATAGCACTATTTCTAATTTTTCTTTCCAGAACAAAAGGAATCAGTAGGCATCTGCCTATGAAACAAGATACACTTGAGAGCAGCTCAAGTCCCCAAATAATTTATTTTTGGTAATTGCATGTATTTGCTTTTTGACCATTTCTTAGTGCAGGAGTCTTAAGAGACTGCATGGTAATGTGGAGAAGTTAATAGAGAGGGAGGGGAAGATGAAAGCAGTCAGAAAGAAAAGAGAAGGAAGCAAAATGAAGACTCCCACTGCACTTCAGAATAACACTGCATGCCTCTGCAGAAGGTCTGTGAGACCACAGCAATTCAGAAGTTCATAACCAGATTTACTTTTCAACTGACAGGGCCATGACAGAAGTTCAAAGAACTGACTCTCAGTTCTATTTCTGAGCAAAGCAAAAAGCAGCTTTTAAACCTTGCGTTGTGCACAGTCTCGTCTGCCCAGCACATATCCCTGGTTGAGATTACAGAACATTTTCCTTGCTGAGTGCCAAACAGATGTTGTGAAACACATTTGGTAGAACATATAAAAATACATGTCTTAGTGGTTTCTCATAATAATAGCTAAACAAAGTGTCAAAACCTGGAGTTGATGGGAGAATGCAAAATTAAATGCTGGCCCATCATTATTCTTCATTTTTAAAACTTCCTATGACCCTGGATTTTCTGAAGATGAGCTATCAGACACTCAGGCTTCAAATTAGTAAACTCAATATGGGGACTCTCCTCTGGCTGAGTGGGCAGTGTTCATGGTTTCTTCTCTTTCTCCTGGTCTACAGCATCTGTCTGCATGACCTGTGAAATACTGTTGTTATTTCTTACAATGGCAGAGCACCACAAGGGCTTTGCACATCCATGTGTCCTTGCTCAGAACTCAGACAACAGACACTGTGACCAGATCACTGATCTTCTGCTTCCCAAACACACTCTGGGATGGCTGTCCTTGTACATCACTCAGAATCTGTGTGATGATTGTCATGGCCAAAGGACAGGAAGCATGAGAACAAGGTATATTCAAAGAAGTTGAGGTTCCTATAAGGTCATGTTGAGTTTCATATGCAGACACATTTTTCATTTGTCAAGGAAAAATGATTTGTTAGGAATGATGTTCCAACCGAATCATCTTTCATATTCAAAGAAATGTAAACCTTGAAAGCAACCTGATAGCCCAGAGTACCTCAGTTTTCAGGTAAACCTTCCGTTTCTGAGTTCCCCAATAGGTTTGGGCTACAAATACACCCAAAGAACCTCATTTAAACTCAAACTCATCCCAATAACTATATTCCTAGTGAAAAAAATATTTCAGCATGTGCTTAAACTCCACTGATTTAACAAAATGCAAACATGCACGAGTGCTGGCTGGGAATGTGCTTTAATCACCTTCAAGCATCATTCGAGTACTGCTGCTGGGCTGGATTAAGTCAGGAAAAGGTTGTAAGGATGGAATTGGGCTGTTTATTTCCACAGGGGCAGCATCTCCCTTACAGGGAACCTGATGCTTCTCTTTCCCATTTCAGAGTGAAGCTGGCAACTCCAGCAGCAACTTCCATGTAAAATGGTGTAATACAGTGAGTGCCAGGTTTCCATGCAGACTTCAAATATAATGTTGACAGAAAGTACTGGTCAAGCTTCCAGGCCCTTCCTGAATCTGCTCATTATCTGTAAAATGAATTACAGTATTACTTGCCTATTTCCCAGGGAAGCAGCAATCATAATATGGTTAATAATTGAAGAAGTACTTTGAGGTTCTCAGATAAAATACACTGCACAAATATTGTCCAGACCCATGTTTTTAAGTTATAAATTAGGCAGAAAGAGGAAACAACAAAGAGTAATGGATTAATTACATTCACTTAATATAATTCGTAAGTGGATAAACGCTTAGAGTTGTGTGACTTGGCAACATTTACTGCAGTCTACAGCCACAAACCAGAGACTCACTAGAGGCTGGAGCAAATCCCTGCTATAAAGAAATAAGTAGTAGGTGGGCTTTATTTTCTTGCTCAGATTTCTTTTATCCCAGAGCTGCAGATATAGATACATATATTCCTATACTGCAGTTTGCTGTTAACTGTTCTAAAGTTGCTGAATTTTATTCAAATAACTACCTGAATTAGTTGTGTAGAGGAGAAAGATAGTCTTGTGAGACTGTATCTTGTGGTGCTGTTAAGAAACAAAAACTTTCAAAGAAGCAGGAGAAATCTACTAATTGAGTTGTAGTCATTCAACTGGACTCTTTTATAAGATGGCAAATTATATCATCTTCTTTTTCCTTAATGTAAAGGTTAACAACAGAATATCCAGGACACTATGGAGAAGACATGGACATGATGATGTACACTTATGACTACTACATCCGTGGGGCAACCACAACTTTCTCTGCTGTGCACAGGTTTGCTTTTCATCTGTTTCATTAGAAATTTTTAAAAGCCTGTCTCTTCTATTTCCCCCCAACAGTGCATGGGAAACACCATCTGCTGTGATACTCAGCATCATGCTAGTAATTCTGGGGACCAAAGCTCACAGTACATATGATTCACTGTCCAGAGTGGTGTACCAGCAGCAGGGCATGCTCATAGGGACCATTTGCCATGTCCATCGGAGCAGTGAAAAATACAGCAGTGGTAGGCTGGACTGAATGTGACCTTCACAAAATGCAACAGGTCTTCAGTATAATTTCTCACTTACTCCTAGTTGGAGCATATTTCATTGAGCTCAGTAAAAGCACTCTGTGCCTTCAGGGAATGAATGACCTGTTTTGCTTCACTTTTCTTTGCAGAGAAGCAGGGAACCTGCCAGCCTGCAAAGTTAAGACCATACAAACTGCAATGTGAATGCTTTAAACTACCAATCCATGTCAGCACAATTCTAACAGATTCAAGCCACTCCAGGAATTCAGACAGTGCCACGCACCTTGATCTCTTTCCAGAAGATGAGTTAACTATATTTTCTTGATCAGTCCTGGCCATTTCTTGGCATTTGCTAGTCTTCTTGGGAGAGGCCCTATGGCTAGTGAAGTCGTAGTCATGCAAATGGATTCACAATTTTTCCATTCAGTTAAAAAGGACTGTCTCCCTTTTTACTATACAGAACTGCAAAGTTTTAAATTTGGGCTTAACATAAATCCCACTGTTGTCCGCCTGGGGCTACAGAGATCCTAACAGAGCAGGTTTAAGAAGAGTGTAAGTAGTCACTGAAACCTGATTGTGGGAGAGGGATCTTGATTCTTTCAAGCTGCCCTCTAATATATCAATCGTGAGCTATTTTTTTGCTGATGTCTTTTATTAGGCACCTCGGTCCAGTATATTAAAGCATTTGTTATCAAGCACAACACATACAGCAAGGCAAGGTGTCCTGCACTTGAAGGGGGAGAGAAGAAAGAAGTGGGAGCTTAAAGACATCAATATTTCAAGCTGTCTCTAATAACACTCCAAGCAGCCAAAGTGCTTTGGTCACTGTAATGCTCTCAGCCTGCCAAAGTTCACTATAGGGATCCCTCAACCAAAAGGCTACCTAAAATAAGGAGGTTTTTCCAGAAGTGACAACACATTGTAAGACTGCTGCAGGTCCATAACTGTAATTTCCTGGCTAAAATTATCCTGTTTATTATCAAATGGAAGCTGTGTCTGCAAATTCTTCCTGTAAGTGGAAGAGTGACTTTTACAGATACTTGACTCAAAGGTATCTATTTATCACTTTAGATAAAGAAATTACAAGGTCACAAGGGACAGCCCCATTCCAGGCTTTTCATCTTAAATATTCCCCAGTGTTATCCTTAATCCTTGTTCCTCATGGCTGTGGCAGAGAGTAAGGGAAATAATGCAGACAGTGCATTCCCCTGCAGCTGGAATCCAGACTCCATCGGATGTGGACCAGGGTAAAGTCTGGAATCACAAGGACAAGCCTGGAAAACAAAGCAGCCAAGGTAGCCTATGCCTCTGAGCAGATTTCTGTGTCTGACTGCTGAAGGCAGCCTTCAGAACAGAGTGGCAGTGGGGGACTGGTCAGGAGCAAAGGCAGCATCATGGGAATGTACATTGGGAGCACAGGTCCTCCCAGGAACACAGTGCCTAGAAGAGGGAGAAGCCACCAGCAAACCTTTGTCCTATGCCTGCCCTGGTGGCAGTCATACACCTGCAATAGTAACAGGTTGAACCTACAGAGAAAATATTTAGAGAATTGCAAACTGGAAAAGTTTTCTGCACCCATGAACTTTCTGGCCCTCAGCTTCCAGAACAACCAGAAACAATCTGTGTTGCCAAGAGAATGATGTGAAAAAAAAAAAAATCTTTCTACACCAGTTCAGAATTCAGATTCAGGCTGTAACACTCCTCCTGAGCAGTATGTATCACAAAAGTCAGCAAAATTTGTCATCCTTAATGGTTCTTTGCAGCTCATGAGGCAGAATAGGAGCAGGAAAAGGTCTTCTGAGTCTCAGCCTGCCTGGAGCATGCACATTTCTTCTTGTCTGTGTGAACATTTTTAAATTCCTCTTCATTTTCGAGCACATTAAACTTGTGTCCATACTATCTGGTTCATGATGGACAATGCTCTTGAGCTAACAAGAGTCAAAAAAGAGCTTCTGAAGGTATTTCAGTTTAAGATTTCCCAATAACTTCAAACAGGTAGGTATTTTTAGACTTTTTCAATAAACTTGCAGAATTCATATCTTCCCTTCCTACTCCCTAAGACATTGCATCACTGAGGCCACTGTTGATAGAAGGATATTTGAGACAGCATGTGATGCTTGTGGCAAAGGATGTAAAAGGTTTAGAATTATGTTATCCCCACCAACACTTCTGTAATCTCTCTCTGTGAGTTTCCATGCCTGTGTATCAGGAATGAATGAAAGAGTTATTGTTGATCATCAAATGTTTTAACTGCTCCTTTATGGAGAACAGACTTCAGAAGTGGTTACTATTTACATTTTCCAGTGTCATTTTAAATAGGTCAAAAGGAGAAGACAACTATCCATAAAGCAAGGCAAAAGCAGCTGGAAAGAATTAGAAAAGGCCTGAAGTATCTCTGGGAGCCCATTCAGGAGTGTGGTGATAACACTGATGCAGACAGGATGACCTGGACATAAATAAGGGAACATTTGCAGAGAAGGCCAGTATCTTTTGTTAGACAGATACAGTCAAATTTCAGAGAAGGACATGGGCTATGTGAAGCAGGCTGTAAACAACTGAAACTGCCCACATACACATGCTCATTGCAAACACTTGGCAAAATAGCTTCCAAAATTAAACCCACAAACCAAAGAACATAATACCTTCAGCCTGAGCTCTGAAGCAGGCCAAGTGATGATGGTATGGCTTTCTGTTGGAGCATTGTTATGTGGCTGTGATCTGGTTGGATCAGCCTCCTGAGTCCAGAGAGCAGCACTGGAACATTGACAACCCAACCTGCAGCAAGTATCTTGGACAGGGAGGTGGGAATTACCAGGTGCTCTTGTAAGAGCCACAGCTTGTCCTTCACTATGAAGTATAAAAATAGCACATGCAGACTGTCGTAAGTTCATTTCTTATGAAAAAAAGAGAACAAAACTGTTCTCTGCTCCATTTATTTGGTTGATCTGGATAGCCAGTTATTTCTTGACTGCTCAGACATCATCACTGGAAAATAAATCAGCAGTCAGATACCCCAACAGTGAAGTATGTTTGAAATGCCCAGACAAGCTGGACATCCACCAAGCTCAGCTGAGCTAAATTATAGGGTACTTAAGGTCCCTAATACATTTCATATGACCGATGAAAGAGGGTTTTGTCAAACTCAATATGAATAGGAATTCATAGAATTTTTAAACTGAATTGGAAGCAGATTATTCAACAATATTTGGAGATAAAAGGAATTTCTCTATACATCAAAAATTCAAATCTGACAGCACATGACAGCTGGAAAGCAAAAGTGACAATTCAATATTGATTCCCAAAGCCAAGGAAAATGCATGAATTTAGCAACTGGGAGGGGATGACACCTACAAACTGGTGTTAAGGATCTGCAAAGGAAAGTTCAGATATATTCTAGAGTGTGCCTCATAAGGCAATTCCTGATGGCATCTGCATCCCCATTGGTAAACTTGTAAGGGATCTACAAATTGAAACAGGGTGAGAACTACTGAATTAAGCACACAGTAGCAACAGTACAAAGTAATTGCCTGCATCCTGAGAAGCTGGGCATATATGCTTGAGTTCAAACACAAGTAACAGGGGAAAAAGAGGTAATATGCCATAAATGCATCAACCACGTATATATATGTTAGTGTCTGCAAGCCCAAGCTGAAATGACAGCTTCAAAAATAATTCTGTTCCAGTATTTTAAAACATGTTATTAATTCAGGTGATTAAAATGCATTTCTTTTAAAGATCTTGACTTTTAATTTCATAATGTCCTACTTTAGAAAAACTACTTGACCTAAGATTTTGAGCTAAAAGTCTCGCTGACAATGGGTGTTAACTTAGCAGATCTTAACTTTGGCCAATATAATCTTGTTTTCCACAGAGGGGTTCTCTTTATTTTTTATATCTCTTTGTGACTTAGTGACCAAAAGAATAATAACTGTCTTTGAAGAGCATGTACACAGACCAAATAAGGGATTCTTAAAGTAAACCTAAAAATGAATCTTGCATTTCGTTAACCTTTGGTAACAGTTTTACAAGGCAATTGCATTTTAAAAAAACATCTAGGAAAGATCTAAAGAAAACCAAAGCCAAACACTATATAACTGGTGCATCATACTTGCTGATGAGCATGACACAGACCCAGTTCCAAATGACACTCAGGATAAACTTGTAGCTTAGTAGCACAGTAAATTTCCAATTAAAAAACCTCAATTTTTTAATGAAAAGCTGCAATGAAACATTTTGTATCTACAGGGTAGGTACAAAATGTATACCTACAGGGCTTAAGTCAAATTAGTCTTATGCCAGGACAGAGTGACCCAGTCATTGACACCATGTAAGCACTGTTAATACCAAAATCTGGGCTCAGGGGTCTCACCACATTCCTGAGAGGCAGCAGTTTGGCACCGGTTTGGTTCAGGGATCTTTAAATGCAAGCTTCTATTAAATCACTCTAGCAGCATTACCCGTCCCATGCCTCAGCTTTAGGACATCACTATTAGCAGAATTCAAGCTTTCAGAAACCTCTTGGAGGACTACCCATTACCAGTATAAATGACAACTGCAATCTGCAAGAAGTGTACTTTGGATCTAAGTTCAAGTTAGCCAGTATCAAGCAGCCTAAATTCAATATTCCCTTCACAGCAGGACAGTATTTGATCCTCTGAACTCATGGCTATCTGTCAAATGAAAATTAAATGCACAATAAGCTAAGGAGAAAATTAAGTTTGTGGCCTGTTGTGGCGATTGGACACTAAATCACTGGCCTTCACTGTTGAATCCCGCTGTCCCAGTCAGGCTTCCTACTAACAATTGTTAGGTTTCCTATCACTCTCTTGGGAGAGAATACCACTCACAGACTGGGAAGAACACAAACACTCCTTACATTCATAAGTGTTACTCTTCCTCACATGTGACTTGATCAAGGGTGAGAAGTTTTTTCTCTCACTATTGATTCTTTCAGATCTTTATTAATGGACACTGACTGGAATACCTAGTAGTGAAAGACATTTAAAAAAAAAATTGAAATTTGCTCTATGGATAACTCTCCTCTTAGACATAGCTTGCAAATCACCCAAGTACTTTTCACTTTTTACACATTACTGAACAATATATGACACGACAATTACTTTTGACAGAATCTTCCTTTTGCTCTTGGTCATTAAATAAAAGTCAATTCAGGACTGATCACTATCAGGATTCATTGTCTTCTGAAGTATACTCAGAGACCTACTTATTCAGAGAGCTGATTTTCTTATCTTGTAAAGGAGTGTGAGGGAATTGTAACTATCACATGTGTTACATGTTAATGTCCTTTTGGCTCTTAAAAACACAGAGCACTCAGATGAAAGTCAGTTAATGGCAGACAGATGTTTTTGTTGCCATAATACCTGGAATAAAGTTCCCCTTACTTGTATAGCATCTTCTGCAGGTCTGGCTCACTAATACCTCTCTCTTGTCTCTCTTTCATACAGGGATCGTCAGTGGAAATTTATTGTCTGCAGGATGACAGACTATGACTGCCCATTTCAAAATGTTTAAAAAAATTGAGTGTACTCCACTTGGAAAGCTTGGGCACAGACAGGGTGGGATGAGGATTAGTGATTACAGAAGAAGGTCAATTAGGCTAACAAAAATGTACCAAGACTCATCAGCTGTCTGCTGAAGACATAATTCTCTCCCTCTGAGGCTACTACATACATTGCAAGCCCACATGCTCGCAACAGTGAATTCAGAGGATTCTTTCAAGCTGCACTGAGAGTTGTATCCCCCAACTAAATTTGCTTATGACATACATGTTTATGATACACAAATCTATGGCATATGCACAGTTACCTTTCTTATATATACATATAGCCACTCTAAACACGTACAAATTCCTTTCCATAGCAGCTCTATGTAAATGGCTTCCCAGCACAGCCACTCCGATTGAGGTGGAAACATACTATATACTTCCCAACATACACTAGACTTTCCTGTCTTCTGCTTTGTACTTGGAACCAATCCAGGGACCCCCACCAGCTTCTCAGAGCTGGAAGTGTGCAGAAAACATCATTGGGAGGTGTTTGATGGGCTGCATCTGGCATTACCTGTACAGCCCTCAGCATAACTCCACTACAACAAAGGTCTGCCCACATGGGAGAATTCTGGGTAATTAAAACAGGAAGACATCAAAATCTGATAAAAATGAGAGTAGATCCACCAATAAAAACAGAAGTCTAACCCAGCTTTACTGAGAGTCTCTTTTATATTGTCTTAAAAATCTCTGATGATGAAACTAACCAAGAACTCTTCTCTGGGCAAACCCAGGACTAGGTCAGGCCACTCACTCTCAGTAAATATAGATATCACATTCTACAGGAGTCTGATTTTCAGGTGGATTTGCTTTCCACTATTTGTGCCTGTACAACATCCATCTTCCACTGGTAACACATCCTTGGCTTAGAATAGACAAAGTTAGTGACTTAGGTGACCTTAGTTCCTCCAGTTTGCAGATCCTATTGCCTATAAAGTATAAACTGACCATGTTTCAACACTGCACAACACTTGTGCAGCTGCAGTTCAACAAGAGAGAGTACTGATCTCTTTCAGGAAGACCTGAGGTAGGATTTTCACTCTTGAGCAAGCTAGAATTTAGGGTTAAGTTTCTTAATTGATGAATTCAATGGTGAAGTTAGCCTTAGCTTTAGTGGTGCTGGCTCAAGGGCCATGATGACTCCACGTGCCAATTTAAGGCTGCAAAGCTTCATAGGAAACAGTTGTGTCTGCCAGTGAGTTTCCATATGCCAAGCATTTTTAGCATGTTTACAAGCATACCCTCTTGTCCAATAAAGGAATGATAGGTTTTGCTTTGCTGTAGCCTTGTTCTTTATTGATTTTACTTACACCAGTCTATTAATTTGCACACAAACAAACCCTCTGTCACTCCCAGAGACCAAGAAGGTGATTAGGCAGTTCTGTGAGAGCCAGTTGCTGAGATATGTAGGTAACAGTGAGAAAGAGAATTTGATAAGCATAGAGAAGCTGGAGAAGCTTGTTCACTGACACTGATAGACAGGCAAAGGAAGCCAAAGGAACTCCAAACAGTAGAGCACCGGAAGAGAAGACACTCTTGCCAGGGGTCAATGGAAAAGGCTGTGCACTAAAATTAGGCACAAGAGGATCATCTCTGAGAACACCTGCTCTAGATGGAAACCCATCTCCCAGACAACTTTATCTTGACTACTTAAGCTGCTCTTCATTTTGTGCGCACTCCATGGGTTTATGAAGGCCTCTGATGGGACAGTACAATATCATCTTAAGCTAGTTTAAATTTACAGAGCCACAGGAAAGAGCATCTCTGGTCTCTTGCCCTGGAGCTGCAGTGTCATATTGTCCCATATCATAAAATCATTAAGGTTGGAAAATACCTCCAAGATCATTGAGTCCAACATGTGACGGAATGCCATCATGAGAATGACACCATAGCACTGACATGTCCAGTCATTTCATGAACGTGTGGAGGGACAATGCCTCCACCATCTCACTGGGTAGCCCTTTCCAATATCTAACCACTCTTTCAGTGAAAAAAAGTCTTGCTGATGTCCAGCCTAAACCTCCCTTGGCACAGCTCAAGGATATTTCCTCTCATCCTTGTCACTGGTTGTGTGGGAGAAGAACCTGCCTCTCACCTTGCAACACTCTCAGGTGGCTGTAGAGAGTGATAAAGTTACCCTTGTGCCTCCTCCCAGGCTGAACTACTCCAGTTCTCTCAGCTGCTCCTCATAGGACTTGTGCTCCAGACCCTTCACCAGTTCCATTGCCCTTCTTTGACTCTAGGATCTTTCTTCTCGTGAGGGGCTCAGAACGGGACATGGAGTCTGAGGTGCAACTTCACCAGTGCCAAGTGCTGAGGGACAGTCACTTCCCTAGTACTGCTTGACACTATTTTTTGTACAGACCAGGATACCATTGGTCTTTTTGGCCACCTGGGCACACTGCTGGCTCATGACTTGTTCTCCCTCATCCCTGTCCCAGTCCCTTGTTTCCACCCATGCTCTATTCCCAGCTCCACCCTAGCAGTGCATCTGTGTAGGATACATTTCACAGGACTCCTCTTCAGAAAGTTAAGTAATTCTCAGATGAGGAAAGGTGTGGGTGGGAAACAGAATGTATCTTGGGGAAAGGCAGAAATGGGATGTGGACCAAAAAAACCCCCAAAAAGCAGAACAGGGGCAGAGAAAGACTGGTTCCTGTGAAGTCCTAGGACAGCTAGTTAGCAAAACTAGGAACTGAACTTAGTCCTTATCTAAGGTTTTATCTAAGTTGTAATATCCACTGCTAATGTTGAGGTAACCCTTCTGTATGGGAAAACACTGCTCCAAAGCTGATAAGGTCCCAGCCCAAATTCTTTAGCACCCAGTGAGGTGATTATGAGCCTGTCTCACAAAAGTTTGGCAGCTTCAAAACCTCATCAAGTTTGTTTTCACTTTCCTAAAGCCATTCTGGGAAAGTGAGCCTTTCAACCTGCTTAGGACACCTTACCAAACCTGAGCCACATTTCACTCCTTTTGGCAAAAACCAGATGCCATTGCAGGGAAATGTTGTGCCCAGTCAGACCAAGTACAGCCCAGCACAGATGCCCAGTGCAGGGAGCCCACCACACTACTTCATTCTCATGTGTTCCATGGTACAGAAGCACCACACCTGCCCTTGTGCTCTATGGAGTAAAAGTCATCCAGGACCTGAGAGTAAACACAAAGCCTAACATTTTAAATAAACCCTTAGTCTTTAATAAATAAGACATCAGGAAATAAAGTTTTATTTATTTGATTAATAACAACAGTATGGATTCAATTCAAACATCTGAAAGAAAAACATTCCTTTGTAAATGCCGAGCATTGTCCCAGACATGTTACAAGGGCTGCAGATGGCACACTGTCAGCAATGTTTTTTAGATAAACTAGGAAAGGAAAAATCTTCATGTTCACAAAGGGAAATGCAGCAAACTACATGAAACAGAGAGAACCCTTTGAGCTTTTCTAAATGAAAATAAAAAAGGTGAAGTGACGTGGCCTGGCTGTGGAAGAGAAACACCAACAGGCAACAGACTCTTTTTGTGGGTCTCCTTTAACCTGAAACTCAGAAAAGGTAGGTGCTAAGCCAAACCCACATCATCCATTTGATCCCCTCGACTTGAGGAGAGGTTTGAATAACAGAACAGCATAAGCAATTGTCAAAAACAGAGAGTCAGAGAGAAGGACTTGACTGCACTTGTTCCTAAATCTCAAGATTAACTTAAAACCCATTGACTTCTATTAAAAAATAAGAAAAGTGAGCTCTGTTTTTTAACATACTCTGATTTCTCAATTTGCAGAGCATATAAGCATGTACAGTATTTTTAACTTTCAATAATTTTCAAGTGCTTCAAACAGTATTTTCAATTACTTCTCAACAATACTGAGCCTTGAAACGTGTTTCTTAAATGAAGGCTGAGATTCTTGCTTTATCACTTGAAAAAGAGAGCTGGGACATCAGCACTTTCTTTTATATTTTAGGTCCTGTTTTATGGGACATCAAATACTATGAAACTCATAAATATACCAGGCTTGGCAACACAGCACTGATGAGAAAAGGAATAGCAAACCAGTAGCCATGTTGAAATAAGGCTTCTTTCCTGTAATATCAAGAGAGACCTTTCAACCTCTTCCAGCCCAGTATTAAGGATTTTGTAATATGAGATAAACCTGGCAGAGAGTCATGGCATTACCCAAGCAGAGAGAGGCCAACACAGCTGAAGGGAAACCAGTCTGTGGGTGAACCAGAAGATCTGGCAGAAGACCAGCTGGCTCTTTGGAAAACTTACTTAGAATTGACCCTTAACTCACACCCACTGATTTTTTTTCTATTTTAAAACTTGATTTCAAATCCATGTTTATTGCATTAGCAGCAGGTTACTGTACTGGCCTGCATATTTAAGGCTACAGTACTGTTTGTAATCAGAGAGTATGAACATCTCTGGTAGTGGCACTTTGTGCCAGAGTTGTTGGCGTGAACTGTAGGCAGGAGGAGTTCTGCTAATAACACATTATCAAACATTAAACAGTGCTTGTGCTTAGGTTTATTTTTTAAGATGGATTAGTTACACCAGGGAGTGCTACTTCATTTCCCACATTTCAGGGTTCTGGTATGTGTTCAGCTGATTCCCTGAATAGTAATCTGGACTTATGCTTTGAGAAGTTTAGAAAAGACACAGAGCTGCCCACATGCTGAAAATAGAAGACTAAAATAAGTGTCTGTGGATCAGTGCCAACAGGCTTGTCTTTGTCTTTCTGAGCTCCACACCTGAACAGCATTGATTTCAGCCTTACCAGCTTTTTAACCTTGGCCAAAATCAATGGAGCTCAGCCTTAAGCAAGAGTCATGCACCTAAATACTTCTCAGGATCTCAGTTGGTATGTCTCTGCAAGGAATACTGGATAAAGTGGAACTCAGGTTAGAGGGAATCAATCAAAGAGTGTGCCAACATACACAAGAATGGCCAAGACAGCACATATTCTGTACATACTTTCTTAAGACATAAAAGGCCAGAGCTGGTCAGGCTATTGGACTGGATGGTCACTGTAGGTCACTTCCAATTGAAACAGTGTATTCCCTTCTATCCTACTTGAAAAATCTGACTTAACCTCATGAAGATCATGACCCATTTTGCCTTAGGTTATCTCTAAATCATTTAAGAAGAGTAAAAGAAGTTTTGCTAAGCTTAGCATTAAAGCCTTGTCATAGGATAAATCCCAGTATGCAAAAAAAAAGAGGCACATCTACATTTTTGTAGAATGTGAATTTTAGTTTATCTACAGGGTCAAATTCTCCAGGTCTTGCCTGGACAATACAAACCACCACACTGCAGAACCTGATCCCAAAGAGATCATCCCAAATTATGAAGAACACAGAAGATAGGGGTGCAGAAGAGATGGTTCTATCAATGGTTCTATCTCAGAGAAAAATTAGGGGAATTACAAGAACCAGAGTGAAAAAAGTGAAAGAGACATGAAGCCACCTGAAGAATATGCCATTATGTAATTTCTTAAAATAAATGTATGCTTCTCTATCTTAGGACATGAAATGACTAGGATAATTTAATACCAGCAAAGAATTTGGAGAAAGCTCCCCAAATAACTTTGAAAAGAAAAAGCCAGCACAGTACATCAATTACCCTCCTTGAAAAGCAGAGGAGTTGCCAACTGAAGCAGCACCAACTGATAATGTTGATATAATTCTTTTAATGGGTTTGGAGCTCTTAACCCTTGACCAAAGAAAACAGAGAGATGAGAACTGAAGGGATAAGCTAACAATGAAGTGAAAGTGGAAGGAGAAGGTGTGATCACAGATTAAGAAAGTGACAAGAAAAGAACAAAAGCAAATAAATTCTCAACAAACTAATGAAAATGGGCTTGTGGCACAACCTGTGGCCTTTGAACTGAAATTCTAGTTTTCCATTGTTGTATGAAGCTGTATATGAGGTTTTGCTTCAGTTGATATAAACATATTGCTCAAACTACTTTAGAGGCTGAAGTTGCCTAAGACTCTGGCTTGGGTTCAGATTCCTGTTAAAGTGAAAAAGCTTTGACTTGGAAATGGATATATTCACTACCAAAAGAAGGTCCTGCTAGAATAAATAAATTCAGACCATGATCTTACATGGAAAGTAAGATGCAATAATAATTCCTCCTTTATCTATCTTTATTTTACTTCAGAGTGAATTTGACACTGATGGAGAATTTGAGATGGCCTTGAAGAAACTCTTATCTATATAAAAAAACCACTTTTTTTGTCACATATTTCTGCTTTCCCCTGGGTCCTAAGACCTCCCTGGGGTCTCGGTGAACTGCTGAGGGTCTGTGGCTTATTCAACAACAGCTGTATTGCTGAGGCAAGTAAGAAAGAGCATAAGTAACTCTAGCTGCCAACACTTCTCTTCTAGAAACTGACTTACGACCATAAAAGTAATTCAAGATCAGCAATGAAATAGTTACTAAATTGCAGCAGACTTGTAGTTGTTACACTGAACTGTAGCATCATCAAGATTTTTTTCCCAAAGATTTTATTTGCTGCATGTACCACACTGGGTTGGAAAAAGTCACCTACTCCAATATAATTAATTACAATTCAGAGAGAGAATTAGATGAGACAAGACGGATGTAAACATCTTTCTGTACTGCTTAGAAATGTTAAACCTGAACATTTTTAGCATCAAAACCTGCAGTTTGCTCTTTGTCTGCTTCAACATTACCTGCTTTTCAGGTGCCTCTGACATCTGCCTTTGCTGCAGGTGGGAACTACAGCACACACATCACAGACTCTGCACTTAACACTGCAGCACAACAAACATTGCACTCACAGCCCAATAACCTGAGCCATCATCTGCAGCTTCTTTCTGCATTATTTAACAAAGCAGACAAGAGGAAAAGAGCTCTGAGTAATTAAGTGCTGTTTGGCAGGCACAGTAAATACATAGATCTCCATGACATTAATTTTAAATGGTGACTAGGAGTGCTTTGGTGCTGTGCACCCACTTCATACAGATACAGCACAGTCCCAGGATCACTAGCAAGAAATGCAAATCATGGCTTCAGGTCATTACTTTTCTCTGGTAAACCAAACCAGCCCCCTGGTGCCCTGCCTGGTACAAATGGATTGAATTCCTCAGTAATAGGGGAACACTTCCTGCTTGGTGTGAACTGAGCACATGGTAACACTGCTTGTTCAGGGCTAGGTATGTCACTGCCACTGTTCCATCCAGCCTCTGTGCTCTGCCAAACCCAACGGAATGAGTTTGACCAGGCTCCTGTCAAGCCCCCCAAAATGTCCATTTCACCTTCTCTCTCCCCACACCACAGTAAAAACTAAAAAGACTAAACAATATTAATATAAAAGCATTAGCATTAACAGTGAAATCTCCTCATTTATACTCATGCCTGGTGTTACTCCATCCCAGGTGCAGAATCCAGCATTTCAACTTCTTAAATTTCATCCTGTTAATCACAGTCCAATGCTCCAGACTCTGCAAGTCTCCTGTCTCTGAAAAGAGTGAAGAGCACCTCCCACTTTGGTATTGTTAACAAACTTGTTAATTGTACATTTAACTCCTGCATCCAGACCACTGATAAATATATTGAACAGCACTGAGCCTAGGACTGAACCCTGAGGAACACTGCTGGTGCCTGGTCTCCAGCTAGATGTAGCCCCATTCACTACAACCCCCTGAGCTCTGCCCATCAGCCAGTTCACCACCCAGCACACCATGAACCCATTTATCACACAGATGGGCAATTTGCCCAAAAGGGTGCTGTGGAGGGCAGTACCAAAAGCCTTATTAAAATCCAGAAAAATACACCTACCACCTCCCCTTCACCCTCTCTTCAAGTGACCTTTTCATAGAAGGAAATCAGCTTACTCAAACAGTGTATCTGTGCACTTGCTCTCCATTTGTTGTGCCTGTTGATCTCATTACTTGTCAGATTTGAAAAACTCTGCAAAGTCAGCTACATTCACTTGTACCAGAACACTCAAATTCTATCTACATATTCAATAAAGTTAAATAACATATTTCCATAATGTGCTGTATGAATACCTGGAAAGATAATGACTTCTTGTTACATTTTTGTGAGCTGAAAGTTTACAGCATCAATGTATTAATGAATTAAACCTTTTGATTAAGCAAAAAGAAAGAAAGAGCAATGGGCTGATATATACTCTTCTCCTGCTTGATCTATTAAAAAATGGATTCATCCTTCAGTCTGTTGCTTGGAAGACCATACCAAATAAACAAAGGGGATAATAATGCAGTGTGGTTCGAGCAGAACTAAATATCAAAATATAAATGCTTTTGCAGAGCCCAAAAAAAGGATAGATGCAGAAAAAAAAGGATAAAAAAAAGGATAGATACAGAGCCCTGTAAAAAGGATAAGCCATGCAAAACAAATCTGAATTCCCATGCTGAAACTTTCCTTTGTCTCCTTTTGTCAACAAGGGTCTTAGGCATAACAGTGAGCAAACTGCAGTGTGGTGCTGACACACTGGAACATCTGGAAATTAACTTATAAGAGTAGTCTAATTCCAGTTGGTCAGAGCATGGCACTGAGGACTTGATCACAATACTGCTGTTAACTCAGTTAAAAACGACAAAAACCACCCAGTACTTCAGAGAAAGCTGTCATCAGAAAACAGACTATTTTCTGCTATTGGGTCTCCCTTTCTGCTGAGACCAAGATCTTCCTGACAGAAAGCCTGATGCTGTTTGACAGTCTTCTGGAGGAGAAGGAATAAGCCCATGATCAGATACATTTCTATATCCCAGCTAGCTTGCTCAGCACTTACTTGGATGTTGATAGGTATTGCTCTATGGTGCACCATGCACGGTACAATGCAGATAAACCTCCAAGGTTCTTCACTCTTCACCCCTCATGTGATACTGTACTTTCTTAATTTTTGCATGGACAGTGAAAAAAAACTGTTAGAAAATGAGATTGATAGAGGATGGGAGAGGATAAGAAGGTGTCATCTGCCTCATTATAAGCATCAGCTTATTGCAATGGCCATGGTCCCCCATTTCAGCCATATATTTGAAAGCCAGAGCCAGTCTGAAATAGAATAAGTCCTCAGAAGGAGAAGGACAGATGAAGTATATACTCTAAACCCATGTGCAGCCAACCTGACAGTAGGAAGAGAGTTGATGTTTTCTTCAAATGATGTATGAGCACACTGATGATGTAGGAACACTCCAATTAAAAAAAAAATCAAGAGGGAATATTCATCATGAGGTTTGCTAGAGAAGCAGTTAATTGCCTGAAATCTTAAAAACTAAAGAGTGAATGTGTGGGCACAGGACAATAAACCTGAAGATAATTCCAAAAAATAATTACAACCACCCTTTCCTTAGGGAGATGTTGAGCTAAAAGTACAGTGCAGAAACATCCATGTCATCTACCAGGCTCCACTTAGGCAGAGATCTTTGACTGATTCTTGCTTACTCCTTCAACTGAGGGAACAAATCCATTTTTCTGTTTAGAGCATCATGCTCCAACAAGCTGTTCAAGATGCAATTGGCATCTTGAATGCTGTGCAAGGCAAAAAAAAAGTCTGAGTCATGCCGGAGAATGTTTCACAGAAAAAAGAAAGAGGGGAAAGAATGGGTATAAGAAAGAAACCTTCACGAAATAAGGGAATCTGGGGGAATAAGCATCTACAGCTGGACTGAGATGTAATTAGCCCCATGAAAAATCCTCTTATAAGTCATCATGAACAGTACCTTTATGAACAGTCTTTATGGAAGCAATGCCCAGTGGTTAAAGTGCTAGCCAGGAACTTGAGAGGCTCCTGCTTGTCCATCCACCTTTCATGTGAGGGGAGCAGGGTCACTTATGTCACTTATGCTCTTGTGACACATTGCAGAATAGGCCTGAAGGTCATTCTATAAACTTTAAGCAGGATTATATTCTTAAAAGCCAAACACAAAAGATGCTAACACATATTTTCAAAGCAATACTTTAATTGTGCCCAGGCTGCTAATTAATCCAAGCACATACTTCAGCTAACACAGCTTGCCTGATTCCAGGATAGCTCAATCAACACTAAGACTGTGCTTTGTTTCACGTGTAATTTGGACATATGAAACATGCCCAGTGTCTCTCTGAATCTCATCTCTCTTTCCATGAGTCTGCAATAGAAATCATCACTGGCATCATGCACAAATAAATGTAATGACAACAATGAAGCTCTAAGATATTATGACAAGGAGAAGGCTAGGAGACCTCTCTAAATATGACAGATCAGATGAATCTCAGTGTGAGTGTGCTGGCTCCACATTCTGGCATTTTGTGCTTGCCCAGAGTGCTGATACCAAGGACATCCTGCCTGGCTCCTCAGGGCTCTGCACAAGTCCCTCCAGAGCCAACCCAGCAGCATGGCAGCTTCCCACTCAGCACAGCCTCCACAAAACACCAAACAGTGCCAAGTTCCTGTTCAGGTGACCATTTCTTACCTATCAAAGATGGATTTTATTTCTGGGAGTGAAAGCACGTTACAACTCATGTGGCCAGAACACCTACCATGACTTTTGTTGCCAGGTCAGATACCACATGCAGATGTTGTCAATAAGCCAGCTGTGAAAAGGATTTTACTGTCTACAGCCTTCTGGAAACTTGTTGAAGAGATAAGCTGCACTGGTGGTCTAGGCAAGCACCATCTTCTTCAATCATTTCAGTAACAGATTTTCTAAAAAGGCTAGACTCTTTTGGGACAGAGGGGTGGAGATAAGTTACTCTGCTGTCCCTAAATTACTAGGGCTGGACTTCTCATCCATGGAATATTGACTGCTAAAGCAATGCAGGCAGCACACACGGTACAAATGACACTTTCCCCAGCTACCACTGCATTCCTCCACTGCTGCAAGGAGGGAAAATGTTCTTGAAGGATCAAAGTGTGACTTGGATTAAAATGCTTTATAGACACTGATCGAGGGAGTTGCCAAACATATCACCCCTGACCAGATTTACAACAGCACTAAGACCCCAAAGACAGAGGAAGCAGCTTGACAATTCACATTTTCAAAAGTCAAAAGCAATTTGCTTTAACAAAGATCAAGTTTTTCATGTGAAGGAGAGGGGCTTCAGCAAAATGAGCAATGCAGGCCAGAAGTGAAAAACTGGAAGGTAAATTCTTAGCCTGAACCAGACCACTAGCCCTGGGAACACCTGTAAAATGGAGTCCTGCAGGTGAAGATGCCTGAGAACCTTGCTGAGTTTTAAGGTTGGAGGCAACAGAAACTGAACATATGAGTTTGTGTCCAGCAGCAGAAATTAGTCTGGATTTTCATGGAAAGTTCATACACAGACAGAAATCAGTATGTCTGACTGAAACAGCTGCTTGGTGGAGTTTGAAGGGATGTGCCAAGGCACTTACCTGGGCACTTGGACTTTATGGTTCTTTTAACACACAGTGCAATTGTATGTGCATTTCCTATAGTGGCCCAAACAAGAGACCAGACTGTGGGCTCTAAGCTCTTGATACTGTTTATTTAAAAAACATCAGTCTGGAAAGTCCCAAGTCAGATGCTGAAGGTCAAGGCTAGATGTAACTTGAAGATGTTGACATAAAACTGCTTGATAGGGTAGCCAAGAAAACGTGAACCCTTTTCAGCTCCCTGTTCTCAAAACTTGCCTCCATAGATAGCTAGTGACATATGGGCATAGCCACTGTTTAAGTTAGCACAGCTTCTCACAGAGCTTAGAGAAACTTCTGAGTGGGGAGTACTGTGACCTAAGACCTCATGCTGGGACTGGCACTGGCTAGTGGATTAAGCTAAATGCTCACACAAGCCAAGTCATAGTGCTCCACAGCTAATGATTTCTCATTAAATCAAACTCTTCTATGGAGGAGGCTGCTATGTTTTTCTAAGGAGGTTTTTCTACTTTTAAACCACTGAGTGATTTAAAAGGGGTAACTCGATAATGACAATAATAAAGGCATGAGAACACAGCAAAGGTGCTGCATTTTTGTAAGGCCAAACTATAAAGATATTTATAACAGTCAGTACCCTTATAATCTCCAAAACATAACCACAAACAACCATGAAATTAATATGCTTAGGCAACTGCTGGGCTTAATCCAGTGCAAGTTTAAATCAATGGAGGGACATCAGGGACACTGGGCTGCATCCAGAAGTGAGCAAATGAAAAGCAGAGGACAAAGAGTGGTGCTCCAGACAGCATTCATAAAGTAGGCTAAGAAAATCAGACACTGGCAGGACTTGCACAGGAATTCTCAATGGAAAATCCTCAGTAAGGCAGAAATTGCCTCATTTTCGAGTTATTCTTGGCATATTTTTCTATACCAAATCTAAGGTCCCAAAACCATAACTAAGGCTTTCCACTGGGCTTAGTGGGTTCACCATGAGTCAGGTTTAGCATAGCAACATTCCCTTCTTTGCGAATCCTGTTAAATTGTTTCCACTCTCTCACCACTGTATTTCCAGTAAATGTGGGTTAGGCACAGACTAAAGGAAGCAAAAAACCAGAAATCTCAGTTGCCTGGCAGTAAAACATATGCATAGCCTCTGCAAACAGCTTAGATGTTTTGACTGCTTGAGTGCTGAAGGCCTGTACTTGGTCTGTTTCAAACAGGATTGAACAAGAGAAAATCTTCAAATTCTTTGCTTGCCACTGATTCTCAATGGAGTGTGTCTCCTGAGATTTCTCTACTTCCATGGACGTTTTCAGTAGTTGTTGCATAAAGAACATCTACTTCTGGATCTCCTAAGGATGTCCAAAGTACTTTTGTCTCTTTGTCTACCTTGGTCCTTTTGTGTACTCCCTGCTTGTGACTAGCTGTGGGACAATCCTTCTGCATATCTACATGCTCTTCTCCTGACTCTTTCCTGGATAATAAAGACTATCCCAGCTTGACAAACCAGCTCTCAAGGAATCCAGCAGGCTTTAGATCTGTGTCCACATGGGGACAGAATATGAAGCTGCTAATTAAAGGAAATTGCCATGATTGTGACACATGCATGGAGCATAAGATGAGTTCTTGCTTGACTTATACAGGCAGTGGGATGATGCACTCTCAGACACACATAGAGAGCAAGGCCTCCTGTCCACTGTAACTTCAGCATCAGAGTACCACTGCTTCTTTCACTCTTTGTCTTCCTCTAATAAATAAGCAACACCCAGGTAGACAATAAATAAGACACTCATTGCACAGGGAGAACCCAAGCAACATGAAAATCTGTTAAAGGATTCTGATTTAATGAACACAATAATGATAAATATTATGTGCACAGAGGGAAATGGCCCAGCATAGTGGTGAAGTGCTGTGCAGATATGAAACAACTTGGTTGCCAACTGAGAAATATGGCAAATATATTAGCTGTAAGAGTTACATGCTTTCCAACATCATCTTAACATAAACTATTAATTTCCTATTCTTTCCCTCTAACCAGGTTAATAAGGCTGATAAAATATTTATTAGGTAACATAAAATATGCATAACACTGCCTTTAACTGTGTGCTTGTCAGAGAAAACAGACATTAAAAAGAAAAGAAACGGTTTATGAAACTTTGCTAAAACACATTCATCTGGGCTCAAGCAATGCCTATTGCCACACATACATATTTCTCCCAAGAAAGTGCAACAAGTTATTCAATATTCTTATCAATGATAACTATAGTAAAACCCCAGGAAACCAGAGAAATGTCTTTCTTTTTTAAAAATAAGCTTGAGTGTACTAGATATAACAGTATGCTGTGTGTAAATGGACTGAAACCTGCAAAAGATGTAAGACATCAGCCAGAATTTATGGTGTGCACAAACTCAGTGAGTTGTTGCTCTTGAACAATTATAAATATTCTTTTTTTGATGATCGGAACTAGATGCCTGAGCTCTATTTTTACATAGGCTCACTGAAGGAGAAAAGCTGTTGACTATCAGCTGATGTGCACACTTGTCAGGGCACATTTCCCTGGTCTGCAGTCAGTGCTTAACAGGCTGCTGGCTAAGGAGAAGTCTGTAGAAGAAACAATGAAGGCAGACAGCTCTTCCTTTGGGAAGCACCAGATCAACACAGCCTCTCCTAAAATGCATTGCTCACAGATAAGAAGCTCAGGCACAGTAACTTGAACAGAGACCAAATAAAGATTTACACACAGACCACAGCTCCTGGGACCATGCCACAAGACATGGAATCAACCACCCTCTCTCCTCTCTGAATCTCTGAGTAGGCTCCAAGCCTTGATTCTCTGGCTTCAGCTTTGTAGGTTTTCTTCATTCTAATCAGCTTGACAATGCAGGGGAAAATGTCAGGGGTATTTGTTTTCACTGTACGTGGACTCCCTCCTCACCTGTTACACAATTAGGCAGTTACATAAATGGCCCAAGATGTCACATTCCTCACCCGGGCAATGACCCTTGAAATAAACCAGGCAACATGACTCTGAGTAGCTGGAGGGACTATTTGTGAGAGGATTTGCTGAGCAGGGCTGCAGTATAGAGTTCTTTCCAAAGAAAGTGTTCTTTCCATCTTCATGACTGTGTTCATCAGTGGATCATCATCTGCAGACAGAGATATTCAGACAGCTGTGATGCTGAGAGTTTCCATGTTCTGTTCCAAAACTGGATGCACATCAATGGGATACCAGTAATGTTTCCCTCATCTTCCTTTTTCCGAGTAAAAGGAAAAAGGGCAATCAATCACAAGTGCACCAGCTTGTTTCCTTGTTTAAAAACATGCAGATGACCTTGAATAAGATTTTCTTTCCCATTCCTCTCTTCACACTGGCTATCTGACCTAGAGCCCACAGAAATCTATGAAAACTTTTAAGCCAGACTTCAAAGGGCTCTACAGTCAGCCCTTTTTCATCTACCCCTTTCAAACATACCCAGCATTTTATGAAGCACAGTGTATTCAATAATCTGGTGCAATTTGCCTACAGACTGCAAAGCATTTTACAATCATTAACAACACACGATAACAGAAGCAAATGTTATTCAATGGCTGATTCTATGGCTCCTGAAAATGAATCCAAGTGAGGAGAAAGGATTTATCCAGAATCACACTGAGTTAGTGCCATGACTGCAAAAGAAATCCTGTTCTCTCTACCCTAAAGAACATATTTGTCTTTGCATACTGGACTCATTTTGAAAAGACTGTGAAGGCAACAGGCAGCGAACATTATCCCTGCTTCTCATGGCACCTTCCTGAGGGGGATTCTCACATGTTGTCCTCTAACACACTATCAGAACATATTGTCCAATTCTCAGACAGGGCAAAGCACCTGAGCAAGGCTGATGGTAACACCACCACTGGTTTAGAGATCATGTATTCCACAAAATAATGCCCTATTATCCTGTGCACTACAGGCTTGCAGATGTCCACAAATAGAACTCACTCACTTTGTTTTGGCCACCAAAAAAGAAAGCTTTTCTTCCTTTATTTTTTTATCATTTTCAACAAACATAAAGAATTTATTACAAATGTAGACCAAAATGAAAGCTAATGTACATTGTCACTAATCCTTATTAGGATAAAATCCCCTGATATCTCCTAATCAATGATGAAGCTCTGACCTGCAATTACAATTTATTCCCTGTCTCTACTGAAGGTGAGTTTATATGAAATCCCATTACACATCAATTTGCAATGTGCTCCAGTTTCTATGAGATATTGGATCTAACTGGTCTAGTATATTATTTCCCAGAAAAGGAGAGAGAGAAAGGGAAGGGCGGGTATTGGGTTATCTGGGGGGAATCTCTTAGAGAAGCTACGTGACATGATATCTTGCAGCTGTTTCAATGGATGGTCTCTCTTGCACTTTTCAAAGACAAATGATACACCAAACAGTCAGATTGCTGCTCACTTTATTCCAGTTCACAGGAAGTCTGGGATTTATGGAAAGACAGGACATAGAGGATTTGAAAGTTGGCTGCAACTCCTGAACTTTAATTTAAGTTCCAAGCCCATCTAGAACCCAATCCAAAGCTCTGGGAAAATGCAAGCTCTCATTCTGAAGAAGCCAATAGAGCTATATGGCTGTACAAGAGTCTCTACCTTTCTGTACTTGGTTATATGTGAATGCTATGAGCTCTCTGGCATAGGAACTACATTTTCAACATTCTTGTGTTTCATTTGTTTACTTGTGCTTTATCCAATCCATGACCAATTCCTCTTGAGGCTGCAAAGGGTGACCTCAGTCCATTTGGAAACAACCAGCATGTATTTCAGTTTAGCACACTTGGTAGCATCATATTCAGTTTGAAGGATTATTTATCTCTGAAATGTAACATTTAACATTGACACTTGTTTCTTGAAAGGTTGCAAGAAAAAAAAAGTATATAGGAATGTAAACTATGCATAGGAATGTAAGCTATGTAAACTCAAAGTAAACTCCTATAAACATAGCTGCTTCACCTTATCACACATTCCCAGCTCATGAGGCTTTTGGATAGACTAAATCAGGGCTCCCTAATTTTCACAGGCCTAACAAGTAAGCAAAATGCTATTAGTTAAAAATAAGTCCATCATACAGGTGAAAAAGAGAAATATTTTCCCTGCTTTCCTTGGTACTGAAAGACAAAAACCGGCTCTCAACTGAACCTGAGCTCAGAGATCAGCAGATTGACAGTACAATCAGCAGTTAACAATGACAGGACAGATATCTGGTTTAGTCAACAGCAGCCAGGGCTGATCATGCAGCTGGCAACAGTAAGAATCATTTTCTTATTATCATGTATCCCTTTCTTAATCTAATCACCCACAGAACAACTTTCCTACTTCTTTCAGATCAAAGTAACTTTATCAAATAAAGCTGATACTTTACAAGGTAAAAGTTTCCAGTGTTGCTCTTAAATGAAACTATATCTGCAACAACTTAACTGAAGATTTAGGTTTTAAAGATGGGGAACCAACACCAAAGCCAATGTCAAGGCAGTCTTTTAAAGAATATGTGTTGGCATGCAAACACACACACACTACATGCTGCCACCAGAAACAATTTCCGTCAAAATAAAAAAAAAAATGAGAACAGTAAACACAAGATTCTTAGAATGCAGAAATTATAAGATACTTTGGATCTGTTACCTTCTTTCCTGAACCTTGCAGTATGTTTACTTCAGATACAAAAAAAGTAGCCAAAGAAGGCATTTGCACAAACTTTTCATCAGGAGGGATCTCCAAGACAGTACTAGGTCAGTCAGCTGGCAGTGAGTATTGAGAAAATCCTTTCTTCTTCCTTTCTGCTCTATCCAAGAAAGCTATATTAGTTACATGTGTTGATAATGAAGATAGAGAATGTGTAGCTTTCTGATATATTCTTATCTTTACAGGTTGAACTCCCATATCTTGACACTCTCACATTTTGGGAGCCAACCCAGCAATTTAATTTGCAAAAACACCTTCCCATAAGGCATCAACCTGATTAGACTGGGAAAGTCACTGTCTGAGAAAGGTGTATCACAGTCATATGGCCTCTCAAAATCATATGGGTTTTTAAAACACCTTGTTCTATGAGGTCTTGTCAGGGGAAGCTGTCCCTAGCCTTCAGCTGTTAGGAAAGGCAATTACTCCTGCCTCAGGTACTGCTACAGGCCAAGCAGGTCATTAAAAATAGCTAATGGCTTAATCAGCCACCAAACCTTGTCATTTGCCCCATGCATCCTATTACATTTTCTCAGCAAACTGGAATTAAATGTAATTAGCTTATGACAATCAATCACATCCTTTCATCAAGGAAGAAAATTAGGGGAGTAATTGGGTAAAAGATGATTTATATGGCCCTTTCTGACACAGGAGCAAAGAATAGTTTTTACATCATAACAATATCAAATCTTTTCAATATAACCTAAATTTCTGCCAAGCCATAATTTTCACTTGGACTTTTCTCACATTATTATAGGTTAAAAAAGGGAAGAAATAAATTATAAAAGTGTGTGGGCGTGTATAGATACACAAGGGAATAGTCACTCAGTTTGTTTCTTAGACATAATAAATCTTTGTATAAAATGGTAGGTTGGAATGATTTTCAGTTAAGAATTGATCTCATGAAACTGGAAACTGTTGTCAGCAAAATTACCCTTGGGCCATAATTTTGCTGGTACCTGTGGACTCCTTTTTGTCCTTTCTAGCTTCTATTTTAAGTTCCAACTTAAGTGATCAACCTGGTACTAAAAGTGCCAAATATTCTTGATCATTTTACAATGACAAAAATGTATCTATAGCAGAGAAGAAGAAACAAAACAAGGATGGCATGAAAAATAAATTGTACAAAAATTAGTTACAGCTACTCTTACTGTACAAACTAAAATTAAACTGAGGGAAAGCACTTGCAAGGATGAGGAGAGAACAGGGGGTTAACCTATCTGTGACAATGAATGATTCACTGCGGCTGTGAACAGGTAACATTTCAGGTCCACATGGCCAATATAAATCTGGCCCAGTTCGCAATGATGAAAAGCTGGTACAATCTAGTGTGATGTCTGTTGGCTGTAAAAATCAGCTGATGGTTTAAATCTAATTCTTCTCAGAGGGCAGAAACTGGTAGTGTAAAGATGCTGCCCAGAAAGCTCAGGAGACTGATGGTTATTTGCCCAAGCAAAACCTTTCCTGCTTATTTGTCCTCATCACAACTTAAGGGGAAGCCTGACCAAACAACTGAACACTGCAGAGTCACAGCTGACTAATATTTGTGTACTGAAGCTGTAGTCACACACCTCCCTTCCCCATTAGGCAAGAAGAATACAAATAAAGAGAATAAACATACAAAATTTCTAATCAACTCAGAGGCCATTTTTTCTGTCCCTGAGAGGAAATTCACTAAATATGGTACTTTCTCATACAATATTTATTGCCTTTCATTAACACCAGATGAAACACCAAGTCTCTCAGAATAATACTCCCTTCATTCCCCAAATGCTGGCTTTGCAAACTCAAGCACACATTTAGCAGCAAATTAAGTCTTTCTTCTGGCACCAATGGGTGCAGTCTGCAGTCCTGCATGATGTGACACATCATGGATCCCTTTCTCTTTAGATGAGGGTCATGTCATGGCTATCCATAAACCTCTGAATCTGATGGGTTGCCATCACAGGGTTAAATCCCAGCCCATATCTTGCTGACTGCATGGGAAGCACATAATATTCAGTTCTCTCTCTTATGAAGAAGTCTATTTGGAGAGCTAGAAGGAAGCATAAGCTGTAAATATTTATACTGTTTGTCAAAACTACAATGCACGTGGGACTCAGAATGCATCCCACGAGCCAGCCTGCACGCTAAAGTATCTCCATGCTCACTTGCCAGAGAAGAATGGCTCCCTCTCACCCCAGCACCACTTAGCCAGAACCTGCTGAAGAAGCCAGTCACAGACCCAGCCTAACTACCCAGCAAATGTATGTAAAGAAAGGTTGTATCAGACATATCACCTGCTCCACCATTCATACTGAGCACCTTTCAACAGTGTCCTGATTTATGCTACCATGGCTAATACACAAAGTCTAGGCAGCCAGTTCAGTTTCATAATTGCAGCCTCTTGAAACTGAAATGAAAAGCGACCAAGTCTCTTGCTTCATATTTTAGTACCCATTCTGCCTCAAATAGGAGAGTGCCAAAAGAAAAAAAGACAAAAGTGAAACATACACTTTGCATATGACACCAGATCAGCAGTGAAAACCTCAGCCCATGGAAAGCTAGAAGCATGGTAAAAATGGGGTTTTTTCTAGTTATCAATTTGGGAAAATTGTATATTGGAATTTTAGAGAGGAATGCACACAAAAGCAGCTGTTAACAAGGTGCAGACAAAGTGCTGTAAGGTGCAAATCAACCACTGCCACTACTGTGGACTGCTGCTTCTAGATATTCCTCTTATAGTGCTGTGAGGCTACACAAAGAGTGGTCAGAAAAACACAAAATCTTCCACACCACAGCATAAAAGAAAAGACCTGTTCAAGTGGAAATTTGCAGCAAGGATGGAAGAAAGCTCCAAATGTTTCTGCAGCCTGCTGATATTGATAACATTTGTCATTCAGATTGATCTTCTACTGAGAAACAAATGTTAAAACTTGCTGTTGTAACCAATTTGCATTAGAATTGTAGAGTAAAACAATAAAGTCTTCTAGTACTTCATGAAAATAGCTCCCCTCTATGTAATTTTGCACCTTCTTTGCTTCTCAGATCTTTCATACCCCTCCTTATGATCCGTTCTAAACGATTCTCATCATGATTTAAATCCAGTAAGCTTTTACGGAACAAGCACAGGAGTTCAGACTGTGTGTCATGGTTTTCCAAGCTTCTCAGCAAACTCATATTTGCAGGCTGGTGCTGCTCCCCTAATATTTGTAGGTGCCTTCCTCTAGAAAAGCAGTGGACTGTGCCAGTTGTGTGCTCTAGAGCAGAAGTTTCCAGGGCAGAAGCTGGACAGAGCAGCGAGGACCATGCCTGTGGCACAAAGGGGAAGCCTGCAGCCTTCTTACAGAGACCTCACACCTGCTGCCCACCATTCTCTGCCTTCAGTCAGGTTTCTGTGTGTTTCCCCACCTTTTCCATGAGTCTCCTCCAAAAGCTGAGGCAGCAGTAACACATGCAGGTACTGCAGTGCCCTGTCTGGAATGCAGCTGGCTTGACTGGCATCTTTCTGCCAGTGAGTCAGAGAGCATTTACATTTTCAAGCTATCACCCGCAGAGACTTCACAGAAAAAAACAAGTATTATCCAGCACTATTCAATAGCATTAATCATGATACAAATCCTGTTCTTGGGCTCATTTGCTTCATCCCAGGTTTGTACTGGTGGCTGACTGACACTTAACCACAAATTCTCACTCTTCTTCACCACTGAATAGTAATTCGATGGATACTGGGGATATCACCAGCAGGACAGCCTTTCAAGCCAGTTGGCATGTCAAGAGCTACTGATTTTATTAGTGCCTCTAACAACTTAGAAAGGACAGTCTCTAGGGTTTTGCAGCAGGAATGCAGCTCCCAGAATTGCTGCTACCCTGGCTGCCTTGTAGTGCTCTTGGAACCAATTCTGGGACTGAAGGGTGGCAAAATGACACCAGGCACAGCTCCAGCACAAAAAGAGCCTGCAGAGGTTTGTCTCTACACTGCAGGCAGGCTGGCAAGTGAGTTACCTGCAGAACCTACCTCCCTGTATCCTACCAGTAAAGTGAATTGCCAGCTTGCTTTCCTGGAATTTTTACTTTGTTTCTTTCCTAACACTGTTCTAAGATCAGATGAGAGCTAATTCTGCAGGGTAATACATAGTACAAACTATCACTCAAATGTATCCAAGACGAAAAACAAAACACTGCTTGCAAGTTTGGCATTTTCTGATGGCTACAGCTTGTTTGTTGCATTTGGAATTACAGCTGTACACAGCTGTTAGTGATCAAGTGCTGCAGAACACCCAACTCTTCACATGCATATTCTGTGCTTTGCAGTTACTTTGTTCCTTGCTAGGCTGCTCCTATGGCCCAGATGTTGCTACAATACAAGTAATTCACTCTGGAGGATTGGTGGATGTTGCATAGATCAATATGAGATGGTTTGGCACTGGGGGACAATATAAATAATGGGAAAACATCCAAACCTGACCTACAAGCTTAAGGCACACCTTCACAATCATATTCCTTCAATCAAGTAGGATTTATATGTTTGCATTCATAACCCCACCATTGCCAGGAAGGGACAGCAATAAGCATTTGAACTTAACCTCACATCAGAGCTAAAACTGAAATAAACATGTCTCAGTATGATCTAGACTTGCAATATGGGAAGCCTTGGCTGGAGGCAAGAGAATGAAAAACCCTCAAATCATGAACTCAGAACAAAACAAGTAGAATGCAAGAAGAGCCTTTAAACAAGCATGGCAATACCATATTTTGTTTTAAATTATGCAGTAAAAGTGGGAGCACAGCCAGAAAACTCACAGATGGATTTTCTTCTCCATCAAACCAAACTAACCTGAGGATTAATAACTAAAAGAAGCATTTTCCCAGCACCCTAAGATGTTAATTTCTCTCTTCATTAAATGCACACTAATAGTGCAATTGTTGCACCAATGCTAGTTTGTACTTCTTTGATCCAGTACTATAGATCTTCAGCAGAGATTTTTACCAGAGTTCTCCCTTGCCTTCAGTAACTGAATGTATTTCATATCATGCTTACATAAAGAAAACTTCTTCAAGTCCTGATGATTGCCTACAAAACGTGATGGTTCTTCCTCTGGTGTCAGTGTAACTCATATTCTTTCCAATTCCTTTCACTAAATTGCATATCTAAGGGGAGGCTAAGACCTACCATTCTGACCTAGCAATAGATGTAAGTTTTGTGGTTAAGCCTTCAGGGCTTAACTGAGGTCTAAAAATATAGTTCTCCACCTGTGATCGAGCAGGCCTAAAGAAAGGGAAAGAAAGGAAGAAGCTTAAAAGAAGGAAGAGGAAATAAAAAAGGAGAAGAAGAAGGAAGATAAAAGGCCGTAGAAAATAGAAAGGAGAAAAGGGAAGGGAAGGGAAGGGAGAAGGGAGAAGGGAGAAGGGAGAAGGGAGAAGGGAGAAGGGAGAAGGGAG
>JANPWX010000073.1:3980392-4055931 GCA_024734555.1 Trochalopteron elliotii
GGAGAAGAGAAGAGAAGAGAAGAGAAGAGAAGAGAAGAGAAGAGAAGAGAAGAGAAGAGAAGAGAAGAGAAGAGAAGAGAAGAGAAGAGAAGAGAAGAGAAGAGAAGAGAAGAGAAGAGAAGAGAAGAGAAGAGAAGAGAAATGTTTGGTTAACAATTTTGTTTTATAGATATGCATTTCAACCTGAGCAGTGTGCAATGTACTGGGTTTGCTTGATCCATCACCTCTGTTGAAGGTGAGATTTCATTTCTCTGCTTAGTCTAACATAATATTTCTAATAAGAAGCATGAATAGGCAATCACTGGGAAGCAAAATCTCTTTGGAAGAGAAGGATAATTCTTTAGAAAGGAAAGCACAGTAGCCCCTGTGAGATAAGTAATTTCAGAACAATTAACAGAATACACATAACTTTTACAACACCCTGTAATTGTTTATGCCTTTTATGTGAGAACTGGATAGTAGGGAGAAAATTATCTTTATTAATTCCTTTAAAACAGATATAGTCAATTTTAGAATAATCCTGTGGCATGCACACTGTGTAACAGATATATATATATATTTGGTGAAAAATTTTAGTACAACTTGTGACCACAGATACAAATTAGTCAGGAAATAAACATGAATTTTAACATATCTGATCTCCCAGCATTAGCTTTTAGATTTTTATTTAAAAAAATATTCAGTATCTATAATGCAAATAAGGAATGAAAATTACTTCACTTATTGCCCTTAAGTGGAAGGTGTAGACACTTTTGCAAATGCCATGAGGCACCTCTGCATTCTTAGGGATCTAATTGTGTTTAGAAACCTGACATCCCTCAATCAAGGGGCAAGTTCTATAAGCAAGCTGCTGAGATTGTGATGTTGCCAGTGTATCAGTCTGTACATAGCCATGACCTGAGAAACACATAAGTTACCATGTCCCATTCATCTCCTACATTTACCTCACTCTTCAGCCTCACAAAGTCCCAGTTTCTAAACTGGAATAGTCTTAAATTTAAGATGCTAGCAGCAGTTTGGGATGAAAAAATGAGCCCCAGACACCGCCAAGTGGCATTTACACTTTTAGATTGCAGCACTGCATCTCAGAACACAAGTTAGGATCATCCTTCCCAACAGAAAACCCTTGCCCTTGGTGCAGTGCTGAGATCTGTAGACTGCTGGGGTGCCTCCTCCCTCTCCTCCTGCCCTCACCTCAGGGCTCGAGGTGTTTATCACACTTCTTTCCCTCCTCACTCCTGCCTGCAGGGCAGCATTTAGTCCTTTATCCCACAGTCTCTCCCTGTGGCTGCAGGGCTCAGTCATGTCCTGTGGTGGTATTTTGGAGCTGTCTGGAACTGGCTGTGCCCAGCAAGGGGCAGCCCTGTTCTCTCCTCACAGGGGCCACCCTGCAGTCCTTGCTGCCAAAACCCTGACACAGCATCAAACATAGTCAGTGTTGTCAATAATTTTCACTGAGGACTGGTCCATGACTGAGAGTTAAGAAGTGTGAGCTGTTGGAGGGAAAATGATCAGCTCCCACCACGAACAGTTCTAAGGCATGTGACAGGAGGCATGTGCACACTAACAGGGAAAAGATACAAACAACCTATATTGATATTACACACTGCTTATTTCCATGGCTGACCCTCTCCTGGCCTTCCTCACCACCAAGCAGGTATATTCAGAGAGCCCTCTCAGGGACAAGGCAAGGCAATTATCCACTGCTTCAGCAAAGTGAGAGATGACTTGATCCAGGAGGTTCAACCAGCACATTTTAGTTGCCATCATATCCCCTGGTTGTTGAGGTCAGTCTTCAATCTGAAGTGTTTGCTGTCTAATCACAAACCTTCACATTTGGGGGGGAAAAAAAATCAACAAATTACCATTATCAACTGAGAATTTTATAAATTTTCACCCTGTACCTGTGACACAGGTTGACAACTGTAGAGCTGTGCTGGTACAGTAGCACTGCCATCATCTACTTCTAAGTGGTGTGCCTCCATGAAAGACAGCACACTGGGCAAATTTATATCTGTTCATCTGCAGCTACCATTAACCTGGGTGTGCAAGTATCTGTTTCTACCATCACCACATACAGCTTCCCCTGCAGTTATACTGGATATTGGAAATGCAGCAATATCTCATTTCAGTGTGTCTCTGTATTTTCACGCCAGTCACTTAGGAACTCATCATGTGGAAGAAAAATAAAGCATCCTCCTGTAAGAAGAGTCACAGTGTCATGGAGATGGCAGACCTGTTTTTCCACTCATCAAATATGTTTCCATTACACCACAATGAGCTTTTAGCCTAGCTACACATTCAGGGAACAGTTTTGTGTCCCCATTGCCCTGATACTTTCCTTGTTATGATAATAAAAAAAACCCCAAACCCAGAGCATCTGCTATGCAGAAACTCTTCACCAGAAATCCAATTGCAGCCATCCTAATTCCCACCACAGAGGACATTAGAAAGCTCTTAAAGGCAGGAACCTTCTGGACAAAACGGATAAACACCATTAGGCACCGGGTGAAAAGTGTCCTCCATTGCTTGCTCCTGAAGCAGCTTTTCCCCAGTCACTTCCACTCTCAGCAGGTAAGCAAGCAGAACATTGTGAGGGCAGAACAGTGTTCTGGCACTACTGCAACTTGTACCAGGGTTTGCTCTAAGCTTGAGCTGAAATTTCATGCTAGAAACAGTTATTAAGACCTCTTACAAATGTAAATCATAGGCAAAATAGGCATTTCAGCAGGGTGCTTATGTGCATTTGAACAGCTGTACTAAAGCAGCAGCTCTTTCATCCACACAGATATTTCTTGTGTCTTGAAGCTGGGATGGAGGTTTGGGAACAAAATATTCTTGCATGGAAGAACAGCACTACTTGGTAATTAAGCACATTGTGATTCACAACACCAGAGGAATGCCAGCAAGGCAAGATTGTCCTCTGATTAGGATAAAAAAAAGGGATTCAGAAAACAAATGAGGTTTCTCTATGGTTTTCTTGTGAGACTCTTTAAGGCTCAATGCCCACAAAACAGGAAGAACAGTGCTCCCTTGTGAGACAGAGAAACTGATCTCATTTATAGTGTCCAGACTCTGCTCTGTGTGTTATTAAATATTATTACATTCTACTAATAAAGCTGAGTTTATTGTGGTGGCAGGTGCAATCAATAAACAGTGTCATGACATCCCAAGAATGCTGTGGAAAACATAAGAAAAAGCAAAACCTATAACAGAATGAGTATCTATGCTGGTTTTGGCTGAAACAGAGTTAATTTTCTTCATAGTAGCTAGTATGGGGCCGTGTTTTGAATTTGTGCTGGAAACAGTGTTGATATCACAGGGATGTTTTGAGCAGTGCTTACACTGAGCCAAGGCCTTTCCTGCCTCTCACACCACCAGTGAGTGGGTTGGGGATGTACAAGAAGTTGTGAAGGGACACAGCTGGGACAGCTGACCGCAGCTGACCACAGGGATATTCCAGATCACGTGGCATCATTCCCAGCATATAAAGCTAGTAGAAGAAGGAAGGGGGGGACACATGTTACACATGATGGAACCCTGCTTTCCTGGAGATTGCTGAACACCTGCCTGACCATGGGAAGTGATGAATGAAGGAACAAATTCCGTGTTTTGATTTACTCGCACATGTTGCTTTTACTTTACCTATTAAACTGTGTTTATCTCAACCCACAAATTTTCTCAGTTTTGCTCTTCAGATTCTCTCCCTCATCCCACTGAGGGAGGAATGACCGAGTGACTGTGTGATGCTTAGTTGCTAGCAGTGATTAAATCACAACAAAATCTCTGAGGAAACATGCTTTGCACAAATGTTTGAATATTCCTGGACCTTTTGTGATAAATGGGCTGTGGACTCTGGAAAAAAGAGTTAGGTAAAAGTAACTGGCCAAATAGAAGAAGAATCACCCTGTCAAATAGCACAACAGAGAGTGCCATGGCAAACATTTTCGTGGCACGTGGAACTAACCTTTCTTTCCTATGTCAAGTCTAGACCCAAAAAGAAGGAATAAAGTGTAAAATTTTTCCTCTGCTATTTAGCTTTACAAAGATGGAAGTAGAAAATCAGTGAAGCAGTGACTCTGAAGAAGAGTATCTGAAACATACTAGAAAAACAAGCTAAGAAAAAGTGCCTATAGCCAGATCTCCCCTGAGCTGCAAACTTTGAAGGGTCACGCAAGTGAACCAGAAGAGTATACAAAAAAGCAGCCAAAAGGCTTAATAAACTGAAGCACCCTGAAGAATTTGGGGAATTAGGAATTGGTTTATGTGGTTTTTTTCTGGAGTTCACCACCTTGTCTGCAAGAAGGAATAAATGAAAAGTTATTCTAATGGTTATGAGCTGGTGAGGTGTGAAATGCACCATGTGCAGCTGCCTACTCAGCTACAGCTTTCACTAATGCACAATACCACCTAGGCAGCCACTGCCTAGTGTAGCACACAACCCTTTTTTTCTAAAGGAACTAAAATGCCATTGACCTAACACTGCAGTTGGAAAAACCCTCAGGTGTCTTGTTGGATTATATTTCTCTTCAGATACAAGAATGTGTAGACGTGGAGCTTTGGGTCTTTTCCATCCTAAATGGTCCTACGATACTGAGAAATTATGCAAACACCTCTGTGAAAATAACATAGCAAAATTTTCAGTTAAGGATAAGCTAAAACATTTTAAATGAGACCCTGAGTCTTTAGATAATGGAAATCTGTGAAAATAGGGCTTAACGTACATCTTTGCTTTTCAGCAGACTGTGTTGCTCTCTCCTCACTGGATCAGAAGTGGTTAAAACTGTACCATCAACAGAATCTCCAGCTCACTGTGTGGAGTGGGCAGAGTTCATGGATGTTTGAAATATGGCTGCCATTTCAATAGGACTAGGGAACAGCAAAGACATCTAAAGCTTCTTACACATTCATGTGGCCAGATGCCAAATACAGGGTGGTCCTGGACAGAGGAAGGATATTAACTTTTCCACTGCTCATATTGTAATGAATTGTCATTTACCTAATGTGGTATTATTTTCTGTGGCCCAAGGTCTTTATTTATTCCTTGCATTTCCCCTATAAATAACCCTGACTGACATTTCAAAGGCTAGATTAAGCAGGGGAACTACACAGCAGATTTGTTAAGGTAGTCACTCTGGACAATTGGTTAGCAGAGCAAAGGTTTGAGTGTCGGGCTTCTGATCACACCAGGATAAGTTTCATCTTCTCAGTTTGGGATCTGGTCCTCAGAAAGAGCAGTCCCAGCCTGTGGTCATGATCTGTCTGTGTTTACAAAACAAAATCTAGGGGAAGTTGACCTTGCCTGCAGGGAGGACCAAAGGGCAGACTCTCAAAGTCCCCTGGCATACCTAAAATCAGCATGCTGTTGTATACAGCTTTCTTTTCAAATTTAGAAACAGAGCCTTTTCTCATCTCACTTGTTCCTGGCTGCAGAAAGGTCTCCAGCTATTTATATATGTTGCAGAGGTGCCAAAAGGCACACAACACGGCTGGCAGCTTCCAGGGGGCTTGGCTCCACTAAGACTGCCACTATCCAGAGTTTTTTGGAAGCTACTTTATTCCAGCAAAACCTTTGTTCTGGGAGCACTTTGATCTGGGAATTTCTATATAAATATACTTCCTAGCCTGGTATCCTTTAGATTTCATAATTAGATAAAGAGGACAGAGCAGCTTCACATTCTTGATAGCTTTTTAGCAGGTCATTTATTTATTATCCATGAATGAGCTTGTTCAGATGGAATACAAGTCTTCAAACCTTCCACGTAAAATATGAGATTCACTGCAATTTGGTAAATGGTATAGTTTTTATGATCTCTTTACATAGCCTGCATCTTTGAATCTATTGAAGCAAAGAAGTATCCAGAGACCATGAGCCAATGGTCCATTCTGCCAAGTACAGTGTGGTTTGTAGTTTCAATTCATATTGATATGCTTCTCCAACAAACACAAAAACTTTGACTAATACTAAAAAATTAATATTATGAAGGAAGTTTTGAGATTCAAAATTTAACTTCTGCATAAGATCTGAGACAAGAACCCTAAATGAAGTAATTTTTCATTTCCCTCTCTCCTTTTTATCTTTTTCTTTTTAAGCTGGAAAAAGAAATCAGAGAAGACATGATAGATCTAAACCATAACTGGTTCACATAACTCTTATCTATTTTTTTTTAAACTTAAAAAGTCTGTAAGTCAAAGAGAAGTCGAAAACACTGAGAACAACATAATTTGGCTTTCCATTCTTTCCCATGATACGGTTTGGGTTTTCTATGAACTCTCCCATAATTAGGTCTCAGTAATCGTGAAACACTTTTGTCCCTTACTGTTTCTAGGTAACCTCAATTAAAAGCCATGCAGAGTGACAACAAAATACTGCCAACACATCAGTCATGCACTGCACGATAAAAATAAGTTCTTTTTTTGTGTGTGCTTATCTTTGAATGTAAGAATATTTGTCAATTCAAAGGAGCTGGGAAGGGTTACTTCGATTACTTATTTGTTACACTTTAATGCTGTCCTCTTTCCCAGTTTTCCCAGCATATTGCCCTTCTCATTCAGATCCTCTTCCAGTATCACCACTGGCTTACACATCAAGCAGAATTCTTCCCCCAACTTCTCATGAATCATCTCATTGCTGTGTGGCCAACCTCCTAACTTGCCATTGCCCCCTGAGAACCCATTTGTCCTTCTTCTGGGTGCTGTAGTCTGATCTGAAGGTGAACCTCAAACAAGAAGTGACAAGTAATGCTTGGGCCTGCCAGCTGCTTCAGCCACTCACCAAGGGTGATATGCAAACCTCAACTCGAGACCGGATGGGTATTTTAAGAACCACAGATGCACAGCTGGAAAGTAGCCCGTTTAACCCATGGTAAAGATCATGGAGCAGATCTTCCCGGAAACTATACTAAAGTGCATGAAAAATAAGGAGGGGATTGGTGACAGCCAACATAGCTTCACTAAGGGCAAATTGTTCCTGACAAAACTTGTGGCCTTCCATGATGGGTGAGGGCACTGGTGAATGAGGGAAGAGTAACTGATGTCATCTGCCTGGACTTGTATAAACAAAGCACATGACACTGTCCCACACAACATCCTTGTCTCTAGACAAGTGGAGAGGCCCAGAACACACCAGAGCAGACAAGGATTTGGCTGGATGGTCACACTCAACACAGTCACTGGCTCAACATCCCAGTGGAGATCAGCAATGAGTGCCATTCCTCAGGGGCTGGGGCAAGGACTGTTTAACACTTTTGTTGGCTACACAGACAGTGGGACTGAGCACACCCTCAGTGAGTTTGCCCACAACACCGAGCTGTGAGGTGCAGTCAACATGCTGGAGGGGAGGGATGCCATCCAGACAGACGTGGACAGGCCTGAGAGCTGGGCCTGCACAAACCTCACGAAGTTCAACAATGCCAAGCATAAGGTCCTGCACCTGGGCCAAGGCAATCCCCAGCACAAACACATGCTGGGTGTAGAATGGACTGAGAACAGTCCTGAGGAGAAGGACTTGATGAGTGTTGGTAGACAAGAAGCACAAAATGACCCGTCCCTGAGTGAACACAGCCCAAAAAGCCACCCACGTCCTGGGCTTCATCAAAAGCAGTATGGCCAGCAGGTCAGGGAAGATGATTTTGCCCTACTCTGGGTCAAAATGGAAATACCTTTTGTCTTCTCTGCTCTGGTGAGACCCCACCTGGAGTTCTGCATCCAGTTCTAGGGTCCCCAACATAAGAAAGACAAGGACCTGCTGGAGCAGGTCTGGATGAGGGCCAGTAAGATGGTCAGAGAGGGATGGAGCACCTCTCCTATGGCAACAGGCTGAGAGAGCTGAGGTTGTTCACCATGAAGAAGAGATGGCTCCAGGTAGAGGTTAGAGCAGCCTTTCAGTATCTAAAGGGGAAAGGGGCTTGTTACAAGAGCCTGTGGATCAGATATAAGGAATTCATTGTGAGAGTGGTGAGACAGTGGTTGCCCAGTGAAGTTGTGGATATCCTCTCCTTGGTGGTGTTCAAGGCCAGGTTGGATGGTGCCCTCAGCAACGTGGTCTAGCGGAAGGTGTCCCTGCCCATGGCAGGGCACTTGGAGCTGGATGATCTAAGGCCCATTTCACCTCAAACCATTCTAGGGTTTTGTGCTGATACCAGCTGCAAGGGATGGCATACATCAACATGTACAGCTTAGCAACTTAGCTTTGAAAAGAATGTGGTGTTCTGTAGCACAAGCTTAAGCACATGGGCACAGGCTGTCCAAGCCATGACGAAGCAGCATCTCACATAGACAGTAAATACTAGTGGGCTTTCTCCAAGCAGCAAAAGCATACAGGATGTTAGAGGGAAGTGTTAGCATATATGGAGCAGGGAGATTCAGTCTGGAACTGGAAAGCTCAGAGTGGATTGTGGGGGCAGGGAAAAAGCTACTGGCAAGGGAGGAAACAATGAAACAGAAAGAAAAAACAACTGGGGGCTAGAAATCGTAGTGAGGGAAACCCATGCACAAACCCTTCGATGAGATTCTGGGCAGGAAAGATTGGGCAGAGCCTTGAGAAACCCTCAGCGTGCTGACTGCTCTGACTGAAAATATGAGTCATCAGCCCCTAGGATGACTCACGGCCACTCTCCTCCACCCTGAGTGGCAAATGAAAATATAGATGAAGAGGAAGGTCGGGCTGAGGACAGTACTACAAGCCAGGGAATTTCTCAGCCTCTCACTATGTCAACACTCGTGTCATGAATCCTTTCACATTCAGCAGTTGGTGGCTGAGGAGGAGACAGCAGTGACCATCTGGGGAAGGAGAGGGGTGCCATCCTCCCTCATGTTGCTTGCCAGGGAGGGAGACGTCTTGGCAACAGAAGAAAGCACCTGAGAGACAGAAAAAGGGCAACTGGTACATGTAGCTATTTAGCAAATGAACTAGAAGTAAGAAGGGGAAAATTATAAAGGGTTTTGCATATCTTGGTTAATTGAGTTACAGCTGTGAGGATAGCACTGCTGAATAGCTTGCCAGGCTGAAATCCAGGCCTTATTAGAGTCACTGGAAATCTGGCAACAGACCTGAGCAAATTTGGTTTTCACCACAGCTTTAATGCCATGTGATACAGAGAAACAACCAAAGCTCAAGGTCCAGGAAAAGGCTGAGCTGCTTTACTGGCTATGTGGGTGCAGCCAGGCCAGATCTCCCCTAGCACCTCTGCTCCCAGCCCTGGGCAGAGGGCCGCCATGCCAGGCTGGGCCTGGGTCCTGCAGCTGAGGAAAATCAATGTGTTGACCGGGATATGTGGGCTCTGGGAGCTGAACTTACAGACATCACCTTGGCAATTGCCACACAGCCAGGCCTTAGGAAGCTGCCTGCAGTCACTCTGCTGCTAGACTCTCTGCTACTGTGTCATCTGTATTGCATTAAATTTCCATCACCTTTCTTTCAGTCCAGACTGACTGTAAGGAGGGGATAAAGTTTCTTGTGAGCCATTAATGCTCCCTGGACTGGCACATTCCCACATCAGATCATGCCACTCTTGCTTCTCACCTCCCTTGTTTTTCCTTTACATCTGTTAAGACTACAAGTTACTGGAGCTGTGACTCCATCTCTTGGGCATTGTTTGTCCAACAAGGCCTCCACTTCCTTTAACTCCTGGACCTACCAGTGAGATAATATTAAAACATTCACACCTTGTCTTGTCACATAGTACAAAATTGGCTTTCTTTATAATGAGTTTTTCCTAAAGTCTTTTGGGCACTGTTTGGATCATAATCTGTTCCCACAACCAAGTGAGTTGGGTCATTTAGTAGCATGTAAGAAAATTATTAACACAAATCTGAGCAGCAACATTTCAACTTCTTTTCCCAGACCAGTGAAATTCAGCATTAACTCTGTGCAGTGAAGCATTCACTTTACTTAAGTACTTCATCATCTCTAATTACCTTCAGCATAGAAACCCCCTCCCTTTCCATTCCTTTCATGCAACTTTTGGCCTCCAGCTAAAACAATGCCCTTTCACTCCCCTTTTTTATCAAAGCATTGCCCTGATCACAGAGCCAAGGAATGTCAAGATAGATATACTTTTGCAGATACACTCAATGTTTGTGTAAATGAATGAATGCTCAGGAGAGAGCATGCTTTGTGGGTAACAGACAAGTTAATAGGAACTTGAGAGGCTTGGGATTGTCTCTGTGCCTGTCATTCCTGCCTCAGGACAGTTCAGGGTTTGTGATTCCATAGTCAGCAATGGTTATTGACTGACTGTTCCCAGCCATGAGTTTTGCTGCACAGACTGAGCACTGCATGGACTCAGCCTTGCCCTCCAGAGATGCTTCTCTCTTCTCATTCCTACACAGAGTCAGTTTTCACTGCCTGCCAGGTCCGTGCTGCTGGCACCCAGCTGAAAGGAGTGGTCAGAAGTACTGGAATCACCTGCCACATACTGGAATTGTCTGCTCAGGGAGGTGGTGGAGTCACGATCCTAGGAAGTGTTTATAAAAAGATTGGATGCGGCACTCAGTGCCATGGTTTACCTGAGGTGTTAGGGCATGGATTGGACTCAATGATCTTAAAGGTCTCTTCCTACCTAGTGATTCAGTGATTCTGTGGAAAACCATCATTGGCAACTCATTACGTGCATGGAAACTCAGCTGGGAGACAAGACAAAAGGAACAGAAGTCTCACTGCAGTCTGGGATACTGAGGCAAGGCTAGAAACATTTCCTGTTTCCATGAACCAGCCCATGAGGGAGAAGATACTACTATGTGAATGCTGTTCTGAATGTTTTTAATATGCTCCTGAATCTCACAGAAAATTCAGGAAAATTTGAGATGTTTCGAAGACTCTGCTCTATTTTCTCTGCTGTTACTGCTTTGTTTTCAGTTTTTCTGAGGTCATGTTCCTCGGCTTATACCAGTATGATTTTCTCTATAGCAACTAAGCTGTTCTACATTAAAAAAAATTAGAAATCAAAGGCAAATGGCTCATCTAGACCAGTACCTGCCAATTTGCATCGTAAAGCGGGTCTCTCAGTGCAATATTCTGCCTCAGAAAACTACTCTGTTGCCACACTTCATAATAAGACATAATGGCAAATTTTCCCCTTGTCACAGTACCCCCACTTGTGCAATGTTCTCTAATGGACAAAGGGGTAAAAGGATTTTAAAAAAGTCCATATGCCTTGTGGCAACAGTCCTGAAGCTTGATGGCCTATTTTAGAATGTGCAATTTGAAAAGCTCTGCTTGTTTAGCCCAGTCAAGCAAAGTCTGGCACAAAATATGATTATCCCAGGCATATTTGTAGGGGGCATACATTGGGGAGGAAGAAGAGCTAATGAAAAAAAAAATGGCACAAGAACAAATGAGAATAAGTGAGTCACAATAAAATTAGGCTGGAAATTAGTAAACAATTCTACCTGTACTGTTCTGGAAGAACATCTCAGGAGGAGAACAGTGAGGGAAAAAACATGGCTATTTTTAGAAAATAATAACATTAGTTTAGGAAAGTTTTATCACTGTATGGCCTGATGGCTATGAAAGCAAAAGATCATTTCAGGAATCTTCTAGCTCTATATACTTCTCTTTCTTGACCATTTACGTATCTTCTGAAAACAGGTTTCCCCCAAGGATTTCAGGATATGCTAAGTTGTTTTATGATCAAACTTTAATCCATTCTTATTTGAGGTACAGACTCTGCAGACTTGAATGAAAAAAAAAACCAAACAAAAGTGATTTGCTTCACCAAATCAATCCGATGTCTGTCTGAAAGATGCTTTCTGATTCACACAGGAATTAAATCACATGGCCGGCAGTCCCCAAGAGGCAATCTGAAGTGATCATTGAGTACCCGTTTATATTAACTCTGTTAACCTCTGCCAGCAGCACAAAAAGGGCTGGGTGCCAGCACATCTTACAGTTTTAATTAGCTTTCTTCCAGGCGTGGCAATCCCCATCCTGCGAGCCCTCTAGCGGTGCCCTCCGTGCCTGTGGGCCGGGCAGAGCCTGGCCTCCATCGGGGTGGGTGCTGCCACAGCCCACTCCTCCATCTGCTCAGGGCCACATGAGTAAAAGCCACAACAATTTCCATCCCCACGGGGCATCTGTGGAGTGCATTTCCTGCTTTGATGGAAGACCCAAAGGAGAGTACCCCCAAATTTTCTGTTTCCCTCCCAGATACTTCACCTGGCTTAACAAACACTATTGTATTGTCTTACAAATCACGCCAAGCCAATACATGGCACATCTGGCTACATGAGAATCCGGCCCTCATGGTCTACATGAGCACCGGCATATTTCCATGCATATCATATGTAAGCAGATACCCAACTGCACGGCACAGGAGTAAAACACAGCTGGGACCACCCCTGCAGTGCTGCTGGCACCTGGGGATGCTGCAGAGCCCAGCAGAGCCACTGCCGCTGCGTCCCCAGCTCGGTGCCAGCAGCCTCCCTCTGTCACAAAGCCAGCAGCCTTGCTCAGTGCCCTCCCATGGCACTGGGCTCTGCAGCTCTTTGTCTGCTCACGTTCAGGAATTCCATGATAAATGCTGGGATATATATATATATATATATTAAGTGCTGTCCCTGCACAGAGACCTCCATTGTTGCTGCTGCCTAGCCACAGGGGGAAAATCCAAAGAGGCACTTTGCTGTATTTCTATTTCTGTCTCCTGGATTGCAGAACACCTCATAGTTTAGCCAGTTCCTTGCTGAAGTCTGACTTTCACAGCACTAAATATAGGAATAGTGCACTCTGCAGGGGCTAAATTTAGCTTTGCTGCGTTAGAAGGGGAGGTACCTCATTACTGGAGGCAGGATAGCTAAACCACTGCAGGCAGGGAAACTTGGGTGATGCAGTAACAGCCACTGCTCTGTTGTGCCAGTGCAGGGAGGAATTGAATTAGTAAATTCGGTTCTGGGTTTGATTTTTTTTATTTTTGAAGAAATCTGTTCAATGCTTCAGTGAGGTTTTCTAGTAGTTCACTTCCTCCAGAAGAAATTACATACCTCCACGTTATTTCTGTAAAAACATTTAGGAATATTCCTGATTTAAATCAAGGAGAAACTTTAATCTAATACAAATCGAATTTCAAGGTTTCAGGCATCTGAGCTTGGTACAGCTGGCATGTAAATCCTTGCATAAAGATCCATAAAGAGGCAGTAAATCATGACTACCTGCCATAAGCCTGTGCACGCTTTTCAGGAATGTTAATCACTGCTAAAATAATGAGGGCCAGTCGTATCACAGTTGCAGCCTTTCACCTTTAAGTCACCTATTCCAGCATAGTTGGCAGGGGGGCACACGACCTGGACTCTGTTCCTAAGATGTGCTATTCACTGCGGATTAGACACCATGCCTCTGTTTCCCTGTCTATGCAGGGGACAGAATTTCCCCTGTGCTGCAGAGCATTTTCAGAGCACAGTGACAAGTTAAAACCTTTACCCTAGCCTCTTTTTCAAAATCACAAAGCCCTGGGAAAATGTGAAAGACAGGATTTTGACCAAAATGCTATGCAGGAAAATGCCTGACTGCTTGAAAACATGTTTCCTAGCAGGTGGCATCACCCATGAGTCAGCAAAGGCAGGTGAGCGCCAGAGGCAGCAGACTGAGGCTGTGGGTGCATCATGGGAGATGTAGTGTAAGGAGGTGACACTGCAATGGAAGCAGCTGATATAAATTAAAATTTTTTCAGGTATTAAGATGGCATTTCAGAAGCATAAGGGGCAGGTTTTGTCAAAATTTTACAATCACATTTTTCCACTATTATTCTCATTTACCTACAGTGTTCACCAATACAAAACAGGGCAATGAGTCAGATCACCTTCCATGTGGAGAATTACTATTTAACAGGAAAACAAATCAAGACACCACTAATTTAGTTATTTCACCTTCATACAGATGATGATGATACACAAACTACACAGTGGAGATGACCTGTTACAAAAAGAAAATATTGTTGGGATCCATCAAATTTTCTTGTCAGAATCAAACATAATGAGGAAAAAAACCCTTTTACGAGTCCACGCTAGATTCAGCCCTGGCTAATCCAGGACAAGTGACAGCTGCACAACCATTTTACTGCAGACTGCTGACAAAAGTGGATTATTCACTTGGTGCCTAATATCTACACTGGGAAGGTAAATGCACTTCCAGCACTCATTCTCTAGTACAGACTGGACTTTTTTCACATACTTTCATAGCCCAACCCCCTTATAGCCCAAAACATTTTGGTCCTTGTTAAGTTTCAAGCTGTGCCTGTGAATTGTCTGGGAGCATATTATTTGGCTGGGGCCAAAACAGATCATTGACAGTAGCTGAGCACTTGTGGGAAGATGACTGGGACTGAAAAATAACAGTACAGAAATTACAGAGGAAAATAAAGTGGCTACTCCCTGGATGGAATGTGGTCAGTACACTCGACTTCCCACAAAAAACACAGTCTAAGGGGGACTAAACACAGGATGGAGCAGAGTGGAAACACCATGGCCAGACTCCGTCAAAACCCTTGCAGAGGACTCAGTGGTACTTTCTAGCCAATAAGCTGCACAATAGCTGAAAACCAAGGGAAACAGAGGAAGATGTCCTGCTGTTGAATCAGCAGCTGTAGTGAAATCACTCTCCTTGGACTGACCCATGTCCCCATGCAACATTTTTCTTGGGTGACATACTGAGATATCTACCCCAAGGTATGACCACCCCTCAGTAACTCAGATATATGACTAAAGTCACTCAAACTCAACATAAATATACAGAAATAGTATAAAAGTGAGTCAAGAATGGGAAGAAGTTGGGGAAGACTCCACCATAACTTCTGGGATCAGCTGACAGGCTGAACTTGTCTTCTCCCCCCATAGGGACCCTTATTGGGTAAGAACTGTACTCTACGCACACTGAAGGATTATTTTGAGCTAACTTTTGTTAGGGATTAGGTCTTGTTACTATGTTGCTTTGAATTATATTGCTTGTTATTCTATTGCTTTGAATACATTTTTGAAGTGAGGTATCACCACCAGCAGTCCTTGAACCTTGACTTGTTGCTTGTTATTATATTGATAAAGAGTGTTATTCCATCACTTGTTAATGTGAGCCCTTCAAGCACGCTGGCAGTCACTGGCAGTGGGTGAAGGTGTGGAGGAGACCCAGGAGGAGTTTTCTCAGGCATGTGACTCTCAACAAGTCAGTCAAACTGCCCTTCAATGTAGTGAACTGCTCAGTGAAGGGCCCCCAGAACTGACAGACTGACAGACTGGTTGGGCACAAGGATCCCAGTTTTCCTGGGAAGTTAACAGATTATTCAAACACTAAGGGGTGGACTAAATCTCCCCTTTTCATGTGAAAGTATTATAATCAGAAACATACTCAGCATATGGAAACAACCTCTGGGACTGTTTATTAGCACAGATACAGTGACTGAGTTTAAAATAAGGAAACCAAAATTGTCTGTCTTTTCCCTCAATGCATCCAGTAAATAATGTTAAGTCAAATACTGCTTGGTCTCACTCACAAGCAACACACATCTACCAGCCCTCTCATACCCTGTCACTTCAAATTTTGGTGCTGGGAGTCAATGCTTGTGCCACTGACACACTGAGGTGTAGGAGTAGATAAGTCTTCAGAAAGGTACAATCAGCAGGATTTTAAAATTCAGGATACATTTGCCATCCATCTCTTCACACTTTGTATTGCCTCTTTATGAGCAAACCATGCTCCCTTGGTCTCATGCACAGCCAGCCTTGGGCCTCCAGAAGGCCTTACAAAAACACCTTATGACAGCATATGCATGAAGTAACTATCAAAAGAAAGAAAAGGAGAAACAATTTCCAAACATGAACTCATTGAAACAAAATTAGAACGCATAGGGAAAGGAAGGGACTCTGAAGGACCACCTATAATTTAAATATTTTTGTGGGTTTTGCTTCTGTCCCTGAGAGACTGAAGATAAGGTAACTCCTTAAGTTAAGCCTCTCACAACCCTGATACTCTTTCCATATTCTGAATATTTCAATAGGTATAGGGAAAGATGTTACCAATTCCTTCAAAACCTCTGCCCTCTCTGACACTAAGGGGTCATGAGCACAAACCCAGTGACTAAAATATTAGAGATGATATCCTGCTGGTACACCTGCTTCTCAAGATCCTTTTCTCACAGTTCTCACATGTGCCAGTGGAGATTTCAGACACTATTTATTCACAGCTGTTCAACATGGCCAGTGACAGAACATCTGAATATAAGCCTAATGAAACATGCAATATTGTGCCACAAAGCAACATTAACAAAATTAAAAAGCCCAACAAACAAAACACATGACTGTGTAGAGAAAGAAAAAAAGGAGATAAAATTAAATATGTTGAGCTAGGTGCCCAGGAGTTCCCTTGCTCAAAGATTCACATCAAGTTTTTTTTCATTTCATGTAACAATTCCAGGCTGATCTAACGCTACAGGCCGTAACTCTTAGTCTTCTATATTTAAAAAAAACAAGGGATATTTTATCCTTTCTTGTCTGGGGCTGTTGATCTTCTATGTAATAACTTGCATGGTGTTACGTTTGGGATTTATGACCAAACCAACATTGACAACATGGGGATGTTTTTGTTAAAACTTCCATAGATAGTGTTGGAATTCTGGAAACTTAGATTTTGGGGGTTTAGTATATAGTAATACATGTGAGTCAAGATGGAGGGCTTTGGGCATTGTCCAAATCCTTCTTCTTCACCTTCTTCTTCCTCCTCCTTCATAGGTTTAAGTGGTTTTCTGTAATTAGTTGATGAAGTCCTCATTGCAGACTTCAAGTAGTTATTGGGCTTAAAATAAAAAAAAAATTAGGTGACATTTCATAATTGAATGGATTGTCCTTAAAAAGACCTGGTAAAGATAGAGAAGTACTCCATTTTACCTCTTTTCTCTAACTTGCTAGTTAGAGCTCACGGCTCGTGAGTCTGTAAATAGATAAAATAATAAACATCCAAGTCTGAACTCAAAACCTACATTTCCCATGTATTAATCCCAACCTTGGCAAGGAGAAAAGGAAGCAACAACCTTCACAGATAGCATTTCTGTGGGTAATGTATGTAGGTATTTTGGCTGTAAAAAAAGGGATAACATTTGCCTTGTTCTCCATATTACTATGCATTTTTTAGATATTTGATTATTAATCATACTGTTGGTATTAACATCTTTGATTCAATTTTTAATAAAGACACTTCCCCTTTTTTAGCTTAACACTTGCCATCCCTATCAACATGACTATGTAGTTTCTTTTAGCTGTCATGTAGGCGAATGTATTAATCTTTAAATCAATGTCAGCTAGGAGAGCAGATTTATGAATGTAACTGAAAATCCCCAGTTCTTTTGTTGTGCAAAGCAGACTGTATAGCTGAGCTCTGTCTTCTCCAAGAAGAACATCTATGAATCCTTCTCCAATTCTGTGTAAATTTGGATATATTTTTCTATTTCCTTATTCCCTTTCCTGTATGTGTGAGCAGTAAAGGCACAGAGAAGGAAACACAGGGGAAGTCAATCAACTCTTGCTCAGGTCAGCATTGATCACTGAAACTTCTGTAACAGAAATTCCCTGAAAAGAAAACATTTCCCCACCTGCCTATGTGTCTGACCGGCAGAGTGTTGGAGAAATGGGCTAGGAGGCCTTCCTTTTAGCTTGCAAAAAACCTAAATGGTGCTATTACAATGTGCTACTAATATTGTATATCTAAACAGTCACACAGATGTGACTTAACATCCTTATCTAAAAATCTGATACAAAACAAAAAATCTCATATAATGTCTGTAACACATACAAATAAATGTTGATATGGTTACATAGACCTACAACATAACCTGAAATCATTAGCCATAACAACAGTTTCCTTGTTAGACTGTCTTCCTTCAAACGTGGCTTTGGGTGCCTGTTTGGCATAGACCTTTCAGCTGTTTGCTTAGGTTGTGGATTTGTCCTTCACAGAGTATTCTTCATTACATATTGGTTTATTATCTGCCACGATGGTTCTTGGTGCAGGACTGGAGTTTCTGGATCTTATTTTGATGACAAAGAAAATTCTTCCTTAGGCCAAAAATATCTATCCTAAAGCTTTCAACTGAAGTGATTGCCACATTTATGTGGGGCCAATAGCTCTGAATAATTGATGAAACCACCAAACGAGACAAGATGTGCAATGCTATTTAAGGATCATGTACGATGCAAGTTGTATAAAAGAAAAGATGCATCCCATCTTCAAGCTCACACAGCCAATCCCATCTCCTTTGGAACCAGGAATCAGCTGACCTTACCTTCAATAGGAGTCAACAAATGTTTGATTTGAAGGACTTAAAAAAATGTCCTGTAACTCCTCGTCCATGAGGTGATGAATTGCTAGACAAAAAAAGTGTGAACAATCTTCAGATACGAATTCTTGACAACATTGGGAACAAGATGAAAAAGAAAAAATATAATATATGACCTAACCTGAATATTTGTGCCAGTATTTAATCTTCAACTTATAAGATAATTTATTAATCTAACAGAACCTTGACATAATTATCATGCTGAGCCCAAGATAGCATGTCAATGACCACAGTATGTTATTCAATAATAATTCTATTGAAACAGGAGTTCACAACTTGAGTGAAAAAGACAAAAGATGTGCAATCAAATACTCCACATGTATATTCTTTTTATCTTGTAAAGACTTTCTGTGATTTTATCCAATTTGTCATATGACTCCAGCCTTAAACAATAACAGTAGAAGAGTCAAGATTGATGATTTGGAGGAGGAAAGAAGAAAGCACAAACGCTATCATCCTGTAACAAACTGCAGAGAGAGACAGACATGTTTTGGATCACATCACTGTCAGAGACATTAGATGCACGTTACTGTGCTTGCAAGGGATAAAATGAAAGCAACTGGTGAAACAGTAGAGCCTGATTCAGGATAAATTACAAGAGTTAAGGCAGTAAAACGGGTCCATTAGTGAATCTGCTTATTTTCTGCACTTCAGCCAGACTGAGATGGGCTTAATGTGTTTATTTCCCATTTTTCCCTTGCGTTTATCTCCTGTCTTTTCACAATGCAACTTCATATTTCCACTTAGACTACATTAATAAGAACATGCAAAGAAAGTCAAGTTTCATCTCTGTTAAATGTACATGAAATAGCTTTTTCAACCACATATTGTTAATGACATCATTTTACAAATTACTTTGCAGAATTCTTCCAGATGAACCAAAACTTCTAATTCTCTAGTTTAGATTCCTCATTGACGAGGCGCATTTTACCACACTGAGAAGGACTGACTTTCTTTAAACAACAGGGAGTTGGGCTCTGCGTTTATGAAATTGGTTGATCTAAAGTTAGACCTTCTTAAGAGCTGAAGAAGAAAGGATTCAAAGCTTTCTTTGATCAAAGCCTCAAAGACTGGCATTAGAAACAGCAAAGGAAACAATAAAATGAAGCAAACAAAGTAATATTCCACAACTTCTGCCTGCCAATTCAAGCTCCCAGTGCCAAAAATGGGGCAGAATATGGACTAGCTTATCAAATACATTTTTTAAAAAATTAGAGTTCTGACTTATTGCTCTCCAGTTTATAAGATGTTTACATAGCTAAGTGGCTCAACATAAAGGAAGCATAACTTTGAACTTCACAGGACTACTCGTTGCAAGGAAATAAGCAGGTGTGGATTTGCCACCAGGAATTTGCATCCCATTGGTACAGTTTCATGACCTAAATAAGCTCAAGGCCATGTGGGGAGGAAGAGGACTGCTGCCTACTGTCCCCTGAAGTCCTCATCCAGAGTAGCCATTTAACCAGCACAGGCTAAACACCCATCTCCAACACGGAGTTTAAGCACAGGCTGGTAATTTGAAGTACAGACAGACAAGAAACAAACCTCTAATTCGTTTCAATATGAGGAAAAATTACATTTCTATTGACATTAGAAATCTGAGCTCCTACTTCAAATCACCCACATCAATTTTCTGTAATCACTGCTGAGTACTTATTATTTTCTTTCATTTCAGCAATCTTGATATTTAATAAGGTAGCTTTATCTGTTTTGAAACTCCAATTTGTAGTAAGTAAACAAGGTAGAGAAAAATCATTTATTCAAAGTATTGGAATATAGGTTTCAAGTTTATCTCATATTATTATAGAAATGAACCTATTTTGTATTTCAAATGAACTTTAAACAACAAATGTTAATAATTAATTATAATACTATAAATTAAGCAATTTTAAACCATCACTTATTGACTCATTGAGCTTTTGTAAGTAGTTATGGAAGTTAATTTTTTTTTGATTGAAAGAATGGGGTGAAATACCTTTAACTAAGTTATCATATTCTTCTTTATTTATGATGTACAACAAACCATTTCCTGAATTAAGGAACTTTCTATTCATCCAAATGCCAGCACCTACAGATTTTCTATATTGGCATATTCACTGCTGTTATCCAGAGTTCTTTAAAGTGCAACTTTTACCGAATATTTTGAAACTTGTTCAGTGTGGAAAATCTATTAAGTCATATTAGAAATTATTTAGAATATTGGCGTTTGATGTATAAATCTGTGTTTCAGTCTTCTTCCAAGATTAACTTGATACAAAAATAAATAGAAAGGTAACTGGGCCATAAATGAAACATTTAATTTCCCTTTTCCTAATTCTACTACAGTGGGAATATTAGAATGTAAAGCAATATTTTATAATTGCTTGAGGATGCACAGAGTATCTTTATCAGATAAAAAGACCCCCAACCATACAGTGTAAAGATTTTCATTTGAAATCAAATTAAAATATTTTATAGTTAGCACCACAATTCATGATTTCGGAAAATGTGAGTACCAAAAAATGTAATTTATGTCACTGAATTAAAAGAAATTTTTAAGCTTATTGATTTAAAATTGACATGAATTAAAATCAACCCTTAGCAGATCCTGTGGAATGAGACTCTGCTAGAAAATTATTTAATCTGATGAAGTTTTCTTCTTTCTAATTTGAAAACCAATTTTGAAAAAGCTTCTGAAATAATTTATTGTAGTAAGTATAATAATAATTATTATTATTAATAATAATATTTATTAAATAACTGTGGGTCAGCAATTCATTATCAAGAGATAATTTTTCCTCTGAGAATCCAAACCTAAAATTTTGAGTTGAATTTTTTCAGCTTCAGTTGTATACATTGTACAAGTCATAAGCAATCTTCAATTTCTACATCAGACAAGCACAATTCTAGGTTTAGTTTTTGAGCAGAAATGCTTGTGTGCATGAAATTTTTCCCACTTGTGTCCTCTGCCTTTCATTCAATATGACTTGCTTAGACCTCTGACAAACACCCACACAGGAGATCTCTAACAAGCAACAGAAACAGTATTACAGAAACTTGAGTCTCGCCCTTTCAAAATACATCTGGACCAATGTTTTAATGCTAAATTTAAAAATTTAAGTATAAATCTCTTCTGGCCAGTGTGATATACTGAATCCAAAGGCAGCTGCTTATGCCCAACAGCAGTGCAATATTTGGACAAAATTAGTACAGAAATACCAGCAGTTTTCAGAGTAAAGTTCAGGATGAAGCTGGTGACAGTGTCCTGTCACTAATCACCCCACAAGAAAAGTCCTAAATAGATTAATCAATGATAGAAACTCAGTATTCAACTAAATCTGTCCTGCAGAGATCTGAAATATGCAGGAGAGTAAATGTAAATTAGACTATGCACCATCCCCATACACAAAAACTGATATTCATACTTCTATGCTCAAATGTTACAGTACAGCACCATTTGGTTTCTTCACAGAGACAAAAATGTACCAAGAAAGACAAAAATTTCCATTACTGTACATGCTCAACTCATTCTTATGTACAGCACACGAGGGAGGTGAAAACTTGTAGAGCACAGTATCAGTTCCTACAGTTTGTATCAGCACAAGGCTGCTCCTCACTGGAGCTGCTCTAAGGTGCTGCCCTCTGCCCCCAAGGCCCTGGGAGTGTTCCATGGGACTCTCTTGGTGCCTTGGAAGTGCCACTGCCCCTGGGCTCCCCAGCCCCACCCATCTCCCCAGAGCAGCCAGTGACCCCATTGCAGCACAGCTGGCCCCCAGACCACATCCAGCCAGTCAAGTCTGCACCAGCTCAGGGTAGAGACCATGCAGGCACAATACTAAGTCCATCAATAACTTGCACTGAGACAATCCTGCACACATTTATAGGCAAAGCAGGTCTCTAAATAGCCAGGAGATAGGCCAAATACCATAAAAGAACCTCACAGGAAACAACTTTCCCCTAATAGCTAATCTAAACCTACTCTCTTTCAGTTTGAAGCCATTCCCCCTTGTCTTGTCACTCCATGCTCTTGTAAATAGTCTTCCCCAACTTTCTTGCAGGCTCCCTTCAGGTACCAAAAGGCCACAATTAGGTCACCCTGAAGCCTTCTCTGTTCTAGGCTGAACAATCCCAACTCTCTCAGCCTTTCCTTGTAGGTGTTCCATCCCTTTAATCATCTTGGTGGCCTCCTCAGGACTTGCTCCAATGACTTCAACCTCATATTAATAAGGTGCTCTTTTTTCTGCTCATAGAGCAGCTGAGTAAGAGGCCAAAGACATTCCCACTTCCATAACAGAGCTACAGCATTTCAGCACAGTCACTAGGGGCTGCAATCAAGCATTACTAATGTGCTCAGTAGCTTAGGTATTAAGTTCACTAAAGAATAAAAAAGGCATGGAAAGAACATGTAGGCAAAATGTAATGGATAGCCACAGGTGGGAGGAAAAATCAGCTTTAAATTCTCCCTAGAATAATTCCTTGCATAAGACTTTATATAAGCTGACAGCCTTTCTTATTCTCAGAATATGATCCCAAAATTCACTGGGAAGGTCTGCACCCTCTAGTAAGAACGGGCCCGAGACTGCACTCACCAACTAGCACACTGTCTATTATAAGAGAAAACAGAGACAGCCAGTTTCAGGTGGGGTTGGAACCCAGTTTTGACAGCATTTGGGACTTTGACATCACTAACTGGGTCAGCTTACAACCTGGCAAGCCTGCAGAGGCACATCACTCCCTCTCTGTGACTGTGTGGAAAACAGATATACAGACAGGGGCAGGAAGCAAAGCTGACCTTGATCAAAGCCTCTCTGGAGTCCAGAGTTTCAAAGAAAACAGGAGAAAAAAACCCAGCTGTCTGTGCCTCCTGGAACTGCTGCTCTGCAACAGTACAGGTGCAGGCAAACCAGGCAGCACCAGGCTTAGCAACCCTGCTAAGCCAGAGGTGTGTTTGAGCACACACTTACTTGCCAACAGCCCCACAGGGAAGGCTGGGCTCAAACAGCCCTCCAAGATGGAAGGAAAAACTGTGAAGTCTGTCTAGCTTTTGCCATGTGAGAGCATTTTTGTTCCAGAGGGCTTTTGTATATTTCAAGCCACCCAGTTGTTTTTATGAACGAGACTTATGCCCAGCATCTCATTTCAAAGTGAGTCAGAGGCATGAGCAGCAGGAGAAGGGAAAGGTTTGGTTTCACATGCCGGGCTAGCACTCATCTCATTTGTTTCATTATTTGGAACCATATGCCCAACGGAAGAAACAAGGAAACAATAATACCAGCATTATTTTAGAGCAGTGCCCAAGGGACTTGTCATCTGACATTCAACGTTGCCAGAATTCCCGGTGCAATGAGGACAGTTACATTCCCTAACTTTGCTTCCCTACTCGGTAAGTGGCACACCTGCTTCATAGAAGATAAGAACAGCTTTTAATTTGTGTTTCAACTTCTAGAGTAAATAAAGTTTCCCTCAAGATCTTGAAGAAAATATTGACAATATGACACAACAATATCCCTAAGTACTCCAAGTTCTCAGCACAGGAACCAAACCTTTCTTTTGATAAAAAAAGTGCAATTGTGTTTTGATCTAATCTCATGTTTCTGAGAGCTTCAGTTTCTAGGAGTTTCAGATTGGAAAAGTTGATTTTCATAAATCCAAATCTCTTAAAGCGCATATTTTAGATAAAGAGGAGGAAATCAACAATATTCTTACTGGGTAGGCATAGTAACATTTTGCATGTAAGCCACATGCATAAGTTTACAGGAGGAAATAAGTAGCACTCAAGACAAATCCAGACTTTGCAATATTTTTGTGGAGTTTTCTGAAAAAGTGAGGCTCTTTTTTTGAATCAAGAACCACCACGATTACTTGGCATGACATCTCTCCATGAAAGCCACCCACAGACAGGAAGGAAAACCAAAACTTGCAGTGAAAGGAACCTACTGGGCAGCCCCATTTAGAAGGGCAGAGAGGTGATACATTATTTGTTCTGCCTCACCAGCTTCCTGCCTTGCTGGGCTCCAGCTGGAGCTACCCATCCAGAGCAATCAGAGTGCAGGGAGCCTCCAAGGCACACCAGGACCATGAAGGCACTAAACCTGATTCTCGCCTGTTTGAACTTGATCCTCTTTCCCCCTTCTGGGAACAGGCCTAAACAAGGTCATGCCCAAAGTCATCTGAAACTGAATTGCTGCAAGGCAAGCTCTGCTGATGGAAGAGGTTTCCAGCAGTTTTTCAGGGCAGAAAGGACCAGCAGACCACAGAGCCTGACCTGCTTGACAAAGGCTGCTGCAGAGAATAGCTGCAGGGAAAAGGCACCTCTTTCTAACCTGGACTGAGGCCAGGGAAAGTCCAAGATCAGTGTCTCCAGCCCCTGACTGAGAAGAATGAGGCTGTTCACAATGCAGCAAACATCATTCAGTTTCTTTCCTCTCAATAAAATAAGCCGGCTCAGTTTGCCCTTGAAATTCATTTTATTAGACTCCATGTCCCCAAGGCAACCAAGCCTCTAAATCCTTGAAATTTCCTCCTCTCCTCCCTTCAACAGCTCTGTCCAGGGAGAAGAGGCTTAACACTTGCCTGCCAGTTTCTTCTCTTTTCAATCTCTTTTCCCCTAGCTCCTCAGGCTAGCCAGCTCTCCCAGATTTAAGGCCCTGGATTCATGGCACACCTTTCAGACTTTTTTTTCCCCAAGGTAAAGCTTAAGTCACAAAACAGATATTAGGAAATGAGGACGTAGATGAGCTATTAAAGGCTATGACTTACAGGGACCAGAATGCAGCTACCTCTGTCCACTTCCCCTTACAACATTCTCTGGAAGCTCTACATTCCCTCCCTATGTGCTGGTGAGTGTTTGTAGGAGGATGGCACAGTAGCACAGTGACAAGTTTCATTACCCTCTGCACAAGCCACCTACATGACAAGCCAAGGTCTGGAGAAAGGGGGAGCATCCTCCATGACCCACCTGTCACCCCACTCAGAGGAGAAGCAAATGGACACAGCCTAGAGGAGTTAGGCAGAGCTTTGGAGTATGATCCAGCTGATGAGCTGTTAAGTTGATCTGCAATGAGAGCTGTGCTTCCTCACAAAGGAAAAACATAGGAATGGATTATATTTAGTCACAGGACATAGTAGAAAGAAAAGAACAAGTAAGAGCATGAGAGTGCTTTAAAGATGAAGAATAAATCCCAATTGTGAGGTCAACCAAGCCTGTGATTGAAGGATTGAGGCACAAATTTGAAGACAGAACAGAAGAGTTTGCAAATTTCTCAGTACCAGTTCTTTATGAGGAACTCCTGCAGTTCTGCAAGGAGCACCAAATCTGCACACCTCCCATGGGTTTCAATGCCAAACGATACAAGACACATACAAATCTCACCTGAACACTAAAAACTGTAGCAAATTGTCACTGAAAAATGCTACTGCTAACCCAAAGGGAGAGTCCAGCTCCTACTTATTTCACAGTAGCTATTTTCTAATGCCTTTGAGACCTAGGCCATGCAGCTTCTTCTACATCTAATGGAAAAACAGAGCTCTGTCCACTGACAGACCACAAGAACCCAGCAAAGACAAGTGGTGCCTGAAAACTACAGTGTCCTCTTCACAGACCATTTGAGGAACATTGCACTGCTGTAACAGTAATTCCCTCTTTTGCTAGACCCAGACCTTTTCTCTTTTGGGATTAAACTGTCCAATACTCTTACAACCTTTTGAGAATCTCTGGAGAGAAGGGCTGTGCAAAAGAATTGTCTTTGCTTACACAAATTTGCTAGTTGCACATGGCAAGAGGAAGCAAAATAACTCACAGATGGACTGACAAAGAGGAGATGGAGCACAGTGAGAATGGAGGTAAATAGGCAGGGCAGCCCCTGAATCTTGCAACTAGCGTGAATCAGCTGACTCTGATCCCACTTCATTTGGGGTTGCATCAATATCTTCTTAGCCCTGATGTACAAACTACCCCATCAAGCAGAGATTTGGTCATCTTTTCTCACATATGTCTTTGACAGTGTGAGAGTGATGGCCTCCATTTCATTCTATGTACAAAACAGGGAAAATACACATTTATCTTAAAGAAGGTGGTATAGGGAATGGAAGAAACCAGTGTTTTCTGTCAGAAAATAAGCCAGTGCACAGAGAGTAAATAGATAATTTGACTGTAGACCTGGCACAAGCAGGTAGCTTTAGTGGCCGTGGGAACATGAGGCTGGTTTGGGCAGGATTGTGGAGGAGAGTAGGGGGAAAGTTCTCACCATGCCGGCTAAGCTTTGCTGCACGGGATGGAGAGCTGCACATGGGGCCATGCTGGACCGTGGGTGAGGAATATATTGGTCCATGAACACAGAAAATGCAGCCAAACTGGGTGCAAGAAATATAATAACCATGGGAGGGAGCTCTTAATTTATTGCTGTCTTAGATGGGGGTTTCCGCAGCCTTCAGTGAGAGATAAAAGTAGTTTGCAAAGGAAAAGTGAAACAGCATTTAACAGTCCAAAACTACAAAGAATAAAATTAATGCTATCTTGAGGGGGAGAATATTCCCATCCCCCTTGCCTCCCACTTGCATCACTCACTGCAGTGAACTCAGGTGAATAACACAGACTGATGCATTTGTCTAACGTGGTTTCATACTCATTGTCATTACAATGGAGGAAAAAATATAGAATAAATAAACCTCAAGGACTTTCTTTTAGAAAGTTCAGAGTGGAACATTTTCAAGTGTAGGTATTTGCTATGGCACCCTGCAAGCTCTTTTTCCCTTGCTCCTCTCATTTAAGCCTTCATCTGCACAGTGACTCTCCTGCTATTAGGGGCTCACTGAGCAAATGGGTAATGCAGAAACCAGCTTATAGAAAACCACTACTTCTTCATCTGTATCTATTTGAGGGTACAGGTGCAAGAGCACCAAGTTCCATTTCATTGCACGTATGTGCTCAAGTGCTGTGGTCAGTTTTAAGAAGCTCTAAAACACTTTTGAACAGGATGTGGCCCAAAATTGCCAGATTACAGAAACCAGTGTGAAGTAACATGATGTATCTCACCAGGGGCGTGGTTAGAAAGTGTGACAGTTCTTCATCTCCAAAGACCAAGTAAAGTACCTATTCCAGAGGCTACTGTAATCCTCTTTGAAGGAAAGAAAAAAAAATCTTCTTTGGAAAAAAAAAAAATCCATGGATTTCTCTTGCAAAAATTCTGGAGTGAATTCTTTCTGTCTTCTTCTCTGTGGTTTTTTGTAGGGGAGGTTTGTTTGGTTTTGATTGGTTGGTCGGTTGGGTTGGTTTTTTGATTCATTGGGTTTGTTTGTTTGTTTGTTTGTTTGTTTGGGGAGATTGTTTTGTTTTGGTGGTTTTTTGGTTTATTATTTTGTTTGGGGGGGTTTTTTTGTGTTTGGATGGGGTTTTTTTTATTTGCTTGGGGGGTTTTGGTTGGTTGGCTTGGGTTTTTTTGGGGGGGTTTATTTGTTCTAAGGGTTTTTTGGCCTTAAGTTTGTTGTGGGGTTTGTTTTCTTTTTTCCTGGAAGCCATAGGGGTTAAAATCGTAATTAAAAGTTATAATTTGTTGTATCTGGTCAAGTTCTGTGGTAGGACTTTATGAAGATTTGATTATTAAAAATGCTTACAAGGATAATTATTGTTTTAAACAAATGCATTTATCAGAAATCAGCAATTTAAGGGGGAAAAAAACCCAACCAAACAAAAAACAGAAGAAAAATCCCAAGATTTCCTTTTGGAAAGTTCAAGTAAGTGACATTTTCAAAAAAAGAATTCCACATTATTCATGTGTCCCTTAATTTTTATCTCTTCTTTAAAACCACCATCTTTTATTTTTATCCAGCTTCAATTTATGGTAAACAAAAGACAAGAATCCCTACAAATTTTCTAAAACCTAGCTTCCCAGCAGCAGAAAGACTCAAGATGGTGCCTCCACTGTGGGGAAAACCCAGCAGAAAAGGGATATTCAATGCAGCAGGTCTGACAGCACATGTGAGCTGGACAGCTGCAAGTGTGTGGATGCAGTTTCCTTTGGCATGTGAAAACATATGCTGAGGAGTTGCAACAATTATTGGGTGGAGGGAAGAGAAGTCAGCAGGTAAAAGACCAAAAGTTGAACCCAGGCTTGCTGGTTCTGCTTATTGCTCTGCTTCTTGGAAGTTGGTGCTTTATTGTGATTGTTACACAGGCTGCCCTTCAACAGGTATGATGGCAGAAGTACTAAATGGTAGTAATAAGAAAAAGTCTGTATACTTGTAGATAACAGCACACACTGTTATGTTTGAAGCATAAAAATATCACTGATGTGTGTTCTTGTGTAGGAAATGGAAAGATAGAAACTTCCACAGTTACTGAATGGTTTGATTTGCAGCCTTGGGAGAAGCTCGGATTAATGTAAAAATAAAAGTACACAGACATTAAGCAGAAAAATTATAAACTTATGTTTCTAGAGTTGTAAGTAAGAATATGCCTTAAGTAAGTAAGAAACAGTACTAGGTAAGACAGTGAAGAACTTTATAGTGTAGTAATGTAATTTCATACAGTAAGCTAAGAGTTTAGATGTTATAATAGAAACATATGTGTGTAAGCATGTTGTAGCCCACTGGATAAAAGTATATGCAGTGCAGCAAAATTAAGCAAAGGTGATAGGTGAAAAAAACCCAAAATAAACTCTGTGGCAAACAAATTCTCCATTTCTATTGGATTAGAATGTTATATATTGCCTTGCAATGAAGAAACTTTGACTACTTTGAGTTATGGCAAACTTCTTGCTCCTTTAAAATCTCACGGCCTTTGAGGCTGACGTTTATCTGAGTAATAAATTATTTTTAGCTCAGCACTTGCCCCATCCCTTTATTAAGGTGTCAATAGTATTCTTGTACCTGTAACTCCCCCTTTCCACTAACAGTCTTAGCTCTTCAACATATTCCTTGTGATGACTGTCACGGAGCAAAGGAATCCAAACACATACAGATTGGCCTAGGAACTCTCTCCAAAGTATGAGGTAGCACTGAGAGAACGGAGAAACATAAGTATCTGAACTTCTTCAGTTTTCTGAGAAAAGCTCAGGTGTACCCAGAAGAAACTTATTGGTTCTGATCCATTTCCAGTGCTTTAGGCACTGACTATCCATGGTTCAGCTAAAGTCACTTATTTTTCACAAAACTGTCTTTTTTCTTCTCCTGAAGACTAATAGCACAAGACTTGGTTCCCATCCCTGATGCTACAGATATGGCACACACAAAAAGAAGCACTAAACAAAATTTGCATTCTCTGTTTTATGTGACAGCTGAGGAAGTGGAAAAAAGAAATAACAAAAAAACCCAAAAAAAACCCCCAAAAAACCAAAAAAAAAAAAAAAAAAAAAAAAAACCCAAAAAAACACACAAGGAAGAAAAAGGAAAATCATAGAATAGAATTATAGAATGGCCTGTGTTGGAAGGGTCTTTATCTAGTCCAACCTGCCCTACTTCGAGCAGGGACATTTTTCACTAGACCAGATTGTTCAAAGCCCCATCCAGCCTGGCATTGAACACTTCCAGGGATGGGGCATCCACAGCTTCTGTGGGCAACCTGCTCCAGTGCCTCACCACCCTCTGAGTAAAGAATTTCTTTCTAATATCTAACTAAGACTACCCTCGTTCAGTTTGAAGCCATTGCCCCTTGTCCCACGACTACATGCCCTAGTAAAATGTCCCTCTCCAGCTCTCTATAAGCTGCCTTCAGGTACTGGAAGGTTGCTAGAAGGTATTCCCACATGGATTGAGAATATTCCACAAACTCACAAAAGTATTTGACTCCTATTTCAGCATGTACAAGATTTAGGTACACTCACAGAACCGAGCTATGGTTTCTATAAAACACCTCTGTGTTTTTCTGCAGCAATAACATTGCATAGGGTTTAGTTGACCTCCCACAATGGATTTCTCAAAGAACCAAAGCTCACAAGACTAGGATTATAAAGATGAGGATCTGAGTATTCCTTTTGTAGATCTTGGGTGAGTGTATAGCTAAACCAAAACAAGCTAATTGGACTAAACCACAACAAAATGACACTGAATGAAAGAAAGAGCAAGTATCTCTGGGCCCTTTCAAACCACATCATTCCCAGTGTAATTTTATGTATCTGAATACTTCCAGTTGAATGGCTAAAGGAAGATTTTGATTGATTTGATTTTTTGATTATTATTTAAGAGCACATAATACATCAAGGAAACATGGCAGGACCAGGGAAAAGCTGGCAGGAAAAAGCTGGCAGTGTAGTAGTGGAAACAGATGGTCTACAAGCAAAATCTCTATTATGATTAAGAGAAAGTATTGTTAATAGGGTTACATTTCTAAAGAAGGAGTTCTGCCAAGACCAGCACAAAACAAAGTAGTTATTAAAAATGTGATTGAAGCCATTAATACAGATTAGAAATCATCTCTCAGCTGAGATGTGAGCACTGAGAATGTGTTTGCTTCTACCCTATTACAATATGAATTAAAATACTAAACACAAACTACTATTACAGGTACTTACGAAATCAGAATAAAAACTAAAGACTAAAAGCGATGAAAAGCAAGGGAAGAAAATCATGGAAACATCACAGCTGAATGTCACTTGCTGCTAATTCTTCAACCAGTACTCCAAGTGTTAAGAAACAAGGTAAAATCAAAATACATTAGGGCCCCACATATTCCACCTAACTTCACTTACTGTATACTGCGTAAGACACGTATACAACTTGCTTCTACAGATAATATAGACAGGTACTCATCCCCTGAGGGTGACAATGTCCTTCCTAAAACCAGTTAACTGAGATACAGCCATATTTAAGCTGAGGTCCTTAAGTTCCCTCCAAAAGTCACTGAATGCCCTCATTTAGTCTTTAAAAGTGATTGAGTGACCTGATAGCACAAATTCAGCTTCTGAATTTGTGAATTTCTGCATGACTGCTGAACATCCACTAAAGATACTAATTTCTAGGAATGCATAGGAATTTAGTTATTCATGAAGATCTTGGCCTCTCTTTTTAAAAGTGGACTACAGGATGAGAATATCCAGTACTACAAACCCTTTGCCCTGATAAATAAACTCTTGATACTAGGCCAAACTCTGCTGACTGCATATTCCTTTTCCTTCAGCAGGGCCGCTGTCATGAAACAGTGTACATATCACAATTATTACAATTAAAAATTCTTGACCTTGTTAAAAATTAAGAAAACTATTACATTTAGCAGTTGTCTCTGGTTCAGAATAATCATTAGCCAGCAACAACTGAAACACCTGTGTGTTATCAGCATTATTCTAATGCTAAATCCAAAACACAGAACAGTACCACCTACTAAGAAGAAAATTACTCCATCTCAGCCAAAAGCAGGGCAGTCTCATGATTTCTCCAGTCCTTGCACTGACAGCTGTTCACAAGCCCAGGCATCAGGCAGCCTGGCATTTACCTATTGACACCAGGACTAGCTGGCTTTTCCCATTGAGCTGCAGAGGGCACGTGAGAGGATTTCTGCTGTGAGGCTCTGGAAGAAGATGCCAGCTGACCTGCTGCTTTGTGTGTGGCCTGGAGGTCCACAACAGGCTTGACAAATACTTGCAGGCCCAAAACCACTGGTTTGTATGTCCAGTAACTCAGACCACATTAGACAGGCAGGACAGCGAAACCTGGGTGTTAGGTTTGGCACAGTGTGCAGAAAATGGCACTTGTAATAGACATACAATTGTAGCAAGCTGACAGACTTGTTGTCAGCACCATGTTTACGTGAAACTGCAATTAACTTTTTGTCTTTGCTACAAATTATGCCTCTCTGATTGCCCAATTACTTTCTTGGGCACCATTCTTTGCACTAGAAACTCCATACCACAACCTGGCCCCTTTGCCCCCCCAAAAAAATCCCCAAAACAAACAAGCAAACAAATAAACAAAACCCCATCAAATCAACCAAACAATAAAAAGCAACAAAGCAAAGCAACCCTGACACAACCCTTTACAAACTCTCATTCTTCTTTGGAACCATTGTATTTTAGTTATGCCTGACTGGCAGGAGGTAGAGTGGATCTGGATCTGTGTGCAAAGGTGTGCTCAATCTTGCTTCTCCCAGCACAGGGATATCAGCTTTGGCCATATAAAATCACAGAGCAAACACAAGAGCTCTGACTACATCTACTGCTCAGAGGAGATAGCGGGGATACCCCATCACAGCTGCATGTTAACATGACAAACTACCCACAGCTGCTTGGAAAGAGCCAAGATGTTCCTGTTTCCATCATCCTTGAGCTCACAGTTCCCTTTCCAGTGGTTCATTGGTCAGTTAGGTAATTCTGAATGTTACTCTGTGTCGCTGCAGTGTGGCTTAGCTAAAGGTCTCAAGACTGAAGTGTGAAATGGCAGGAACACTTATAGGTTTCCACTACTGCACAAGAGCTCTCACTTTTTGCAGCTTGAAATAAACCGAAGCAAGCGCAACCACAGTGGGTTTGAGCAGGAAAAGCCTTCTTCTCAGGGGGGCTAGTGAAGGAGAGGAGGTGGTTCTCTCGGACCAGAAAAAGTACTGCCACTCAAATTTTCCACTTACAGTCAGGTCCTCCGTGACACCCTAAAAATCAGCACAAGTGAATGACAATATATAATCCCTGAGACAGGGGGTGACAGTAGACGCTTTCTGCTCTGCCTTGACACAGAAGCCACAGCGATGAAGCTCTACACTGCAGCAATCCTGCTCCTCTTCTGGCTTTCCATCTTCACTGTGCACACCGTCCAAGGTAAGTTTGCAACTCAAGAGGAAGACAGGAATTGCTCCACATTGCACCTGTGGTCTCCTGAGCAGGATGAATTGTTACAGAGAGATGATTTATAAGATAAAACACACAAGAAATCCAGATGAAAACTGCAAGAAAGGCAGCTTCATGGGGGATTTCACCTGATGTCCTGCCAGGTGGCGGTTGTTTTCTGCCTTAATGCAAGGAGACATTCTGTGCCTGGGAGCGCTTAAAGGGTTTCTGTGCAACGTTCTCCCTCCTAAAATCAAAAAATCTTGAAGGCATAAGGTCATTTAGTCTCACTGATGCCATACACCTGTGTGTACTATAGGTTAATAAGATTTTATGAGAAATATTTCTTGAATAAGATGTACATTTTTCTTTTTCCAGATAGATTACTTTTATATTAATTCCCTTGTAATCTGTCTTTAATTATTAATATTATAATTTTAATTATATAATTATAATTAATTATTAATTGTTATCTGTCTTTCTCTAATTATATAGCCTTAATCCCTCTAATACCAGTATTTTAAAAAGTTCTTCCAGTTCTATGTCATATATCCCATATTGCCTTGTTTCTAGCCCAACCTTGTGGTACAGAAAGGGAAACTATCAATGACAAGTAAAAGGGGGAAGAACAGATTTATACAGTACCTTCTCTCTTTTCACTGAATCATACAACTGAACATCGTCTTTCAAACAAATTATTAATTCTGAGATGAGTCCTGTTTATTAGCTATGCTTTAAATAAGTTTGTCTGCAGTGCTGGTTAGGTCAGTAATTTTTGGCTACAAGTACCATTTGAAAACACCCATTACCACACACATTTTTATCACAATTAGATTCACTCAAGCACATAAAAATCACACAAAACACTGACTTGTAAGCCATATGCAAACCCACAAATACGCACTCAGAAACACAGAGAAAAGGCATCCTCACAAAACCACACTAAAACCAAACAGAGGCCTTCTAAGCATTCACAGGACTGTGAAGCTACACAGCTTTATGCTGACCCACTGCCTCTCCAGCTCCATCCCACTACATTCCCCTATTTTCCTTGGTGACACTGCTTTTCATCCTGGAAACAGTGGCTTCATATCGCAGACTGCCACTTCCCAATGTCATTGTACGGGCTGTATCATTGGCCGTAAGTATCACCAAGTCTGAAAAAGCCCACCGAGATGGTCTATAAGAGAGAAAAAAGGACTAGAAAGAATGATAAAAAATACCAAAAAGACCTGGAAATAGGTGCAGAACTGCTAGGGTTTGTTCCTAGCCTTAGAGAAGCTTTGCTGCTATTCCCTGCATCCATTCCCTGAAGATTCTGTAGTAACAGAGGAAATAGCTCCAGGATTAGTAAGGATTTCTTGACTGTCTTTGAGCTCTTTTAATGCCACATTTTGAAAACCAGTCTGAGGCAGTAAGAAATGTGTCATGAATCATTCAAATAACTATGTTGTGTTATTCACGACTAAAGCAAGATCAGAAGAGATATTCCTTCAGGCAAACAAAATTTCAGGAATTAGCAGATCTGCCAGTACCTGTGCACTGGCTTTCCCACACTGTCTCCAAAGACTGATGTGTGTTTGTCTCAGCTATTCCAATTATTTCAAATAAAGAACAGCTCACAGATAGTGAGACTGTGTGCAGCAGGTTTTACATTTTGCAAGGCACACCAGAACAGCTCTTGGACTTTTCTTAAGCCAGTAGCTCTCTAAATTCTTTATAAAAAACCCCACAGAGTAGAGCAGTGTTCTGTTTGTCCCCTGCATGCTTTCCCACACCTGCCTTCCACGAACAGGAGAAAACCAGAAATGGGCAAGTGGAGACTAACACTATTGAATGCCTATGCTTCATCTCACCTAAATGAGCTCCAATTTTTAGCTTGTTATCATGTAAGATAACAACTGCCCAGAAAATTTTATACCAATATTGTGATCCTCTTTTTTAATCATGACTGCATTTCTCTGAATTGTACCAAAATCTTGGAGGAACACAAGGATTAAGTAGCACCCAACTGCCTATAAAATCAGAGCTATAGCCAGAGGATATAAGCACTTATTCTTCTGGCAGATATATCTCCCTTTTTATCAACTATTTTTGTTAATACTACTTTTTAATGTGAGAGAAGTAGGCTTGCTTTCCTTTTCTTCACTTGGAAAATAGGAGGAGTTACTGAAACATATTCAAAAGATATGTGGAAACTCACCCAATAAAGTGCCAGTTCTAAATGCTCATGGATAGTTGCAGATGATGCAGACCTAATTATGAATGATGCCAAACTCTTCTACTGCTATGGAAGCAGTGATTCCCTAGGGATAGACAACACTTCAGAGATGGTAGGATGCATCACAAAGAATAGCTTAAGCTCTCTGGTATAACTGGTATTGTGGCTGTACACCATGAGGCTCTCATGGTCTAATCACCACTATGAGTCTTTTGAAATTCCTAGCTTATTCAGCAATTATGGCTAAATATCAATAAAATATTTATTATCTTTTCATTTATCTATTTTTACCTTCTAGGGAGTGCTAGTAGCCAGTCCATGCGAAAATTCAGTTGTGTAACTCTGTCTACAAAGCAGCTGAACATCCGAAGCCTTGTGAGCTATGAAAAGCAGCAAGTACCAACAAATGCCATCATGTAAGTATCCCATGCACTCTTTAGACTTCCTTATGCAAACACAAAACCATCAAACAGGGAAGAACACAATTCATGGCCCAACTCACTAAATCTGCCTAGTCCAGGTCACCCTTCCAGTTCTTCCATGGAAGAGCCACCTGGCAGCTGAGGGGAGGGGAGTGGGCCTCAGAGGTCTGGGAGGTGTGTGCTGCTCATGAATAATGGCAGGAAGCTCACTGACCAGCTCACATCTTTATTCCCAGTGAGTGAGGAAAAAATTCAGCAAGGTTGGAGCAGTCAGAGGCTCCATGCACGAACTGACTCAAGGAGACAGATCATGTCAAAGAATATGGAGTAACTCTGAGTCCTGCTATTAGCTGTGTTTGGTTGTTTGAGCTCACAAGCATGCATTTTTATCACTTCTGGGGTCTGCTCCTGGGAGATAAATGTTCATCATGATTTAGCATAAAGTCCCAGAATAGCAGATATGCTTGATTTTTTTAATATCAGTTTATTTGTCCATGACCATGTATTTTACCTATATCATAAATAGGGAAATAATGTTTATAACTGCTGTTATTCCAGCTAACACCTACAAACTCCAGCATCTAATGTTGTTTTACCACATTTTTCTTCATGTTCTGCATCAAAAGCAAGAACAGCAGACCTGGGTTTAGAGACTGGGATTTAATGCCCAGCTTGTTTGTTTTCCTTTTTCCTATAGGTTTATCACTGCAGGAGGTATCAGGATATGTGTGAGTGCTGATCAGAGATGGGTGCAGACTGCTATAAAGAGAATAGATAACAGACGTGCTGCCAAACGCAAATAACCCAAGCATCCAAAACCAACCAGCTGGAAACATCATCAATGCTGCAAATAGCAAGAAGAAAAACTTTATCTGCTTTTATTTCCTATTTATTAAGTGCCTATAAAATCTTTGAACAAATGCAAACTCACCAGAATCCATTCTTCACTGGTTGAATGCCTGCAGACTTCTTCATTTTATGGTTGAACTTTATTAGTCTTTTATTATCTGAAATGCTTGCTAATATTTATTTTCAACTGAATGTAGATATCATCTCATCCTTGCTGTCCTGACCAGGATGGCATTTAACAGTGAATGACTGATGGTTTCACATAGTGTAGTGAAGATGATCACCCACAGAGCTGGAAGAGTGCAGACCTCCATGCTGATGGAGATCAGAGCATTTTGCATTGAGTGCTGGTTTTAAGAGGTGCTGTGTAAGTTAGTCATTCACACCTATATAACCTATACACAAACTGATTTCATGCTTCAGGCTATCACCTGATCAGTGCCATATTCAGAAGATGATCTTTGAGTCTTCTATTTTTACACACAGTACTGCACTATTAGCTCAGTTCACAAAGGTGTGTGAATGTTCTCACCAAGGGATGATGTGGAAGTGAATCAGTGCAACTCAGTGAATGTAACCCTGCCAAGGCGACTGAGAGACAGGACTTCAAAAGAGGGGGTGTAAAAGTAATCTAAGCAGGGAGCTTTAAGTCAAAGCTTGAGCAAAAATAGGTTAGAGTTTGAGTTGAAGTTAAAGTTTATTGAAGTCTAACCTGAAGTTAGGGTAAAAAGGAGTTGAAGCCATTGAAGTTAGATATTATTCTCACAGTGCAGTGTTACATAGTTGATATAGACCAAAATAGGCCACAGCCCTAAACAGTCACAAGACTTTCCCTGCAAACTACAGTTAGCTTATTGTTTGCATTATTTGGTAGCCTTTGCAAAATTACATAGTTTTAGGACCTTGATAGTTACATATGCAGCTCTCTTCCTAGTGCTTTTTCATATATGTGATCATTCTACACCATGGCCTGTACCCAACCACAGCTAAGATACCTCAATTCACAAGCTCCACCGTGCTCCCCACTTCATCTTTCATCTGTTCTTCTATATAACCCTGTTCAGTCTTGCCCTGGGGAAGCCTTATCCTACAAATGGCATCTGTGAAGTGGCTTCAGTTTTGCTCTCATGTGAAACAAACCTGAAACAACTGGTTTGTTTTTCCCATTGCTTTTCTCTGAATAAGAACAAACCATGTCTGGAATCTGTATTTCACAAATTCATAGAAGTCCTTGCCCTAGAGAACTATGTACATAGAAATGTCTTATTGTTTTAAAACTGATACATACTACTAACAGAAGGCTCTGAATTTTAATAAACTTGCTATAAAGCTGAATCAAATGACAAGTTTGGTTGCATGACTATAATGCAGATGGATACTGCTGAAACAGGTCCCAAGATGACAGCATAAATATAAGAACTTATGGGTGAGTTAGCTAGAGCTGACACTATTGCCAACTCATTATTCAGATGGCTTTGGAATGATCTGATTCCAAGCTTTCTACATCATATTTCAGCTCACATTTCAGACAATATCTCTTCAAAAGTTTGAGTACTTCAAAAACAGAGTTCATACCATGGTTGGGTGGTCCCCACATTATCAGAAGCAGAAATGGAAGAGCTCTCTGCTCAGAGAGAGGAAAAGATGGTATTTGAGGACTTTGAGGGGTAGAGGAGAGGGATAGGCAGAGGTGTTTCTAAAATAAAGTTCCTTTCATATTACCACATGTATGCAGGCTGCACTGCTGCTAGCCTATGGACTTTTCATCCTACAGAACCTCTTAGTGATACTTATGGAACTACAGAACTTCCAAACTGCACCATAGAAATAAGATCAGACTACTCTAAAAGCCAGTCTTTACAGTTCCCTGCTTTGATTAAGATTTTAGACAGAATTTGTCTCTCATGGCTCTTATTTTGCCAGAGCTCAGCCCTGTGTGGTGAAACAGATTTAGTCTCCACTATCCAGGACAGGTTTTAAAATAGTGGTATTGCCAAACCAGGGAAAAGAAGGATGGCTGTATGTGTTACCCTACAGAGCACACCAAGGCAGGCTATTGAATCTCTGTTGTAGGGGGTTATGCTTCCTTACTGAAGTTCTCAATGTCAGTAAGACAAGAGAAAAATAGTTTCTTGCTACAAACTTTGTAAGGAGAGCTTTACAGGTAGAAAGAAATGTTGACAAAAAGAGGTTACTGGAGTATGGGATATAAACTATGTTGATTAATTTTGAATTGCTGATCTCAAGGCCCCAGGTCCTCATATTATAGATAACAGAAACACTTCTGTTCCCTTCAGCAGGACCAGAGTATTTGTAGGTTACTAAACCAGGTCTGCTATAAAAGCATTTTTATAGTAAACACTCTCAGACAAATACCATCAACTCTGACAGATCAAATTCATCCAGGATCCCAACTACCTAACATGCTTTTTGCAGGCAGAATTTTAATGACTATGCTCATACTTAATAGTATCTGTGGTGGTTTAGCACGGATGTGGTGCTTTGATTTTTCAGCCTTCTGACGTTTACATTTTTGTACTGGAGTTTTTCACAAATTGTAAGATAAACAAAGAGTGATGTTTTGTAAATATACATTCCTTTCCAGGGGAAAAGACAAATTGATGGACTTCTGGTTTGACCAGTGGGGTCGGAGAGGTGTTAACCTTGTTCCACAATTGCTGGTTGAAGTCCAAACCCTATTTAAACCCTAAACCCAAATAAACTGCCTTCTTCTTTTCTTGCTTCTCAACCTGACAGGTGAGTGTAGTTTTTTGTAGCTGTCTAGCCACACAGATGTGAGGTTTTTTCTAAGGAAGTTCTAGCAGATGTTGACAGCTTGGTTGACCAATTAAAGAGTTAGATACGCCTCCGGAAAATACCCATATAAATCTTGAGGGTGTCCAAGCCAGGCTCTTTTCTTTCCAGCCAGCAGCAGGTAACAACCAGCCCTAGCAGCCGCTCTGAGGAGCAGCCAGGCCAGCTTGGCCCTGTCCACTTCCCTCTCCTTGGGGGAGAGTCAGCTCAGAGCCTGGCTGTGCCTCCAGGCCAAGGCCAGCCGGGCCTCCTCCACTTCCCCCCGATAGGTAAAGGAGCAGCCCGAGGCCTGGCCGGGCTCCATCGGTTCTCAGTGGGGAAGGGGAGGCTGTAGCTTAACATCAGCTAATTCTAAAGCCAGCCGAGCCAGGAAGGAGCCGCCAGCCGGGCCCCTGATAACAGCTATGGGCCCAGTTGGGCCAAGCCTGCCCCGATTATCACCAAGGGGTGGGCAGGGTTCCCCCTGTCCTCTGGTGATTCCCAGGCAGAGAAGAAAGGAAGAAGAGGAAAGCCCGACTCTGAAATCCCAGGGCCTGAGAAGCTGCTGCCCAGCAGAGATGATATGACCATTGCAGGTCTGGGCAGATTTAACTCTTTTCTGGCAAAATGAAGCTTCCAAGGCTTAACCTTTCCCTGAGAGAGACAAGAAAAGGACAGAGTGAACTTAGAGAAGACACAGCATGAAGTCAGTGGAGTGAGAGAAAAAGGACTGATTGGAAGAAGGGATTGAGGAAGTGGACATTTTTATCTGGACTTCTCTGGTGTAAATCATGGAGAAATGGACTATTTCTTATAATATCATAATGCTGTTTGGGGAATTCTGGTTCTAGTCAAAATTGTGGACTGATATAATTGAGGTTCAACTGAGAATTTTGAATAGAGTAAGCCCCCCTACTCCTGGGGTAAAAGGAGGTCTCAGTCTTTGAGACAAAGATGATTTTAGGGAGAAAGTGATTTGAGGCCCTTGGCTCCTGGGGTAAAAGAAGGTCTCTATTTCTGTTGAGATAGAGATGATTTTAGAGATAGAAGAAGAGAATCTTTGTTTTATACTAGAAGAAGCATTCTTAAGCAGTACCCCAAACATGCTGGGAGACCCATGAGTAGCCAGGGGAAAGGCTGCTAATGGGTGGGACTGCACAATCTGCAAAAATTCCAGGTGGTTGAAGATTTGTGACATTGGGAGTCACTGTTTTTTCTTGTGGCAAATATCTCCATGGGACTCTAGAGAAACTCCTCTCACAAAGTGATGAAAGATTATGTTTAAATGGTGAGACTGACTGAAAATCACAGATTTTGTCTTTCTATATTGTTTGTGAAAAGCAAACAGTTTGTGGGGGGAGGATAACTGTTTTGAAAGTTTAATTTTCTTTCTTTTCTTCTTTTAGTGCGTGTGTTAATAAAATCTACCTGTTTACCTTAAGTTGGGCCTGTTTTGCCCTTTTTTCCCAATCCTATCTCGCAGGGGGAAGAGAGACTAGACACTCAAACCACTACACTAAATTTGGCAAACAGAATTTGGCAAATATGAAACCACTACAGTATCATATCCTGGAATGAGTCTTGGTAAAGTGAATATTTTTTTTTTTTAATTAGGACTCTCACAACCTGAGGATATATTAACCATCACATAACAATTAATACTTTATATCTGTTCATCCTCATAAAAATTCATAGAATGATTAATAATTTTAAGAGTGAATCATCCTACTTAGCAATTACTCCTTGTTTGTCATACCTTGCAAGATCTGTAGAGATCCTTGTACAGTCCTTGACAGTTAATCACTATTGGTGATCAGAGCTCTCAACATCTCTTCCTAGTCCAACATTAAACTCCAGAAATTTCTCTGTCTTTCCCTGGCTGTTCCTTATCCCAGACCTTGCTGTGGTCCCAGCTGCGTGCTATTTTTGTCAGCTCTAGCTGTGGATAATGTGAAGGCTTATCTGTAACAGCACCGTTTCTCCCTAGCACTTTTCCCTAAGGCTCTCAAAAGAAAGAATGGAAAACATGATTAAACTTCCCTTTCATCCACACAAGCACAAAAGGAAAGTGCAAAATGAAGAGCCAGAGTGCAGCTCTTGTGCTAGAGCCAAGTAAGAACCACAGTCTTGGTCTTTCCAATATCCTTAGGAAATACCTACAAAAAAGACAAACACACTTACAAAAACAACAAAAAATTAGGCTTAGGGGCTAAAGTACACTTGAAGATTTGGGGCTGTGGTTAGACTGATGTCCTCCCAGCTCCTGGCTACCCAACATTTCTTCTCCAAATGAGGTAGAGAGCAGGAGACTCATGGTCATCTTTTCCCTTCTTGATCAACTTTTGCTAGATTGCAGCCAATTTTCTTTGACTCCTTTTGTAATACCTGTGCACCACTTTGCCACAAAGGACTCTCCAAATACACATGGGCAGACCAGTGTGCATCAATATTTGATACAAATCAACCATGTCTTTCCTGTCCCACACCACTTAAATTTCCACAGAGACTTAAGAGATGCACTGTGTTTGGATCTTTAGCACAGGAGAAAGGCAGCAGAGAGGACAGTGGACAAACCCTCACTGGGTGTAAGTATTTATACCTTCCTTCACTTCAACAGAGGCAGACAGGGCAATTTCTCACCCTTTTGGGCACACTGGCTTTTTTGCACAAAAGCAGTAATTCTCCCTAGGCAATGACTTCACATAGCTGCTGCTGTATCCTTTTCACTACTTATTTATAATTAGGGAACTGCAAAGTTAAAGGTTTACAATGAGCATCAGCCTTCCTGGAAACTGCTAATGTGTCATTCAATTCCTAGCCCCCCGTTAGGGATATTCCTTGATTTTTGTATTTTTTTGGTTTTGTTTTGGCTTCGTTTTTTACATAACTTCTGACTACATTTTGTGCTTTGCTTTACACTGGAGGTTTTCATCAGCAGATCACCTCTTTTAACAGATTGCTCGAGATCCTTCATGAGAAGAAAATGGAGGAGGACTGGGTAGCTCTGTACATCAGTGATGCTATTCTGCCAAATATTGGTGTACGATATAACAAGTGAGAGGCATTAATTTAGTAAACACAAATAGTTTTTTCTCTCATTCCCATGGAAAAATGCAGTGCATGCATTTTGGAAAGCTAAATCTCATATTCTAAATTGCAAATTAATAGATTACTTAACCCAAACTATTGGGATTGGCTACAGAATATGCTAATTCAAATTCGATGGCAAGTGAGTACAGGAAAAAGTGAGGCGAAAGAGGGTAAAAATAGAAAAGGGTGACAAGGAGTCATTTCAGCAGGAAGTGGTATGGGGTTACTGCCATTAAGTCCTTAATAAATCATAGTCTTTTAGCAGCTCCCTTGTTCATTTTTCATTTCTGCACTGCATGTGTGCTAAGTCTCTCTTCACCTTAGGAAAAGAAGCTTAAAAGAAGTGCCATAAACCTGGAAGCCTCAGCTATACTCTTCCACTAGCAAAGATGGGGGTATGAACAAACTGAAAACATCTGAAATTACTAATCTGCAGATGCTCATCAGTGTAATTCAGAACACAAATTTTAGCTGGGCACAATTTGTACAGCACTCTAAAGCTCTCTACAGAGTGTTCTGTGATCAGCACTGTCACTGCTGCATGTCCCAGGCAATTCTAGGGGCAGTAGAACCTGGCCTGTTCCAAGGGCACTTCTGACTGCCCTTACTGCCTGTGGGTGTCACCAGCCACGATGGCCCTTTCTCAATGCTGAGAGCTATTTCTGTTTGTCTTTTGCCACCTCTTGCTATCTATCCACCCACAACTTTTAGTTTGGTTAGAAGATCTGAGAAGAGAAGACACCTACCAAGACAACTCCTACAGACAGTGCACAGAAGGTTTACAAAGTGTTCTACTGTTATGTCATGGTTTACCTTGCCTCCCATTTACTGTTGTATGAAACAGTAAATAACCATTCCAAACCAAGTATGGGATTGCAGTTTAAATGAACCTTTTAACTTTGTGAGGCTCATTTGAGATATTTGCAGAGCATGTTCTGGTTCAAGGCCTGCATATAGCCTCTACTATAGATCTTTTAAAGGAACAACAGAAAAACGGGGGCGCACAGCAGGCTCCTTCCTAGAAATGTTTTGGTTTTCCTTCCCATCTGTGTGGCTTAGAACAAAAGCATCTAGACCAAATTATTACATGTTTGTTATGAAAGGAAGTGGCCGGTCCTGTCATCAAGGCAGAAGAAAAGGACTCCAAAAATAAAACCTCATGTCCTGCTCTCTCTATGATTTATTGTTCATTTTTGTGCAGTGTCTGTTATTTGATTTGGGCTGAATATTATGTATCATATTGAATATTTCTTGCAGTAACTCCTTAAAAACTCAGGGAAAAGAACACCTCAAAAGCTATTTAGAAATAGTAATACCTGAAACAAATATGATAACTCTTTTGTTCCCTCTGGGTTTTTGAGCCTTCTGGTTCCACTCTGGGACTACAGTTTTCTCAAGAACCATTATTATAAAACTAAGCACTAAGACCTGGGAGTCTGAGAGATTGGTAAAAAGAGTGATGGTAAGAGTGCACAAGAACATGAGTGCACAAGTGGACACATGTTCAAGACAAGGTTCTCAGTGGGGAAAATACCTACTTGTATCCCACCCTCTGCTGTCTAACATTCACTGTGTTGCCAGCTCTAACATGCCCACTTCTCTGAAGCCATTAGCAAGTTACTCTGGTATTTCCCAGTGGAACAACATTGACTCAGACAAAACCCCTGAAGTGAGAATTGCCCAGTGCCTCTTTTTGCAATGTGAGAAGAAAAGGAAATGAAGAAAATGTTAGGGCTCAAATCAACCTCCAGGGTCAAAACCTGCCTATAAATAAACCTTGAACAAGAATTGCCATGCTATGAGTTGCCAATTCACCTGGTACTACCCTTGGGGTGCTTTTCATGAGGTGCTGTCTGGTTCAGGTTTGATTTATAAAGGCCTTCTAGCATCAGTGTCTCTCATGAGGGAGACCTTGTCTGCTCAGAAGGACCTGTTATAATAATACCAAATGAGTTAAGCAACTAATCTGGCAAAATATGGCATTTCAAGATTTTTATTACATTAGAAAAAAGTGAAGTAGTAATTACTTACTAGATACAGTTCATTATATGATTATAAAAAACTTACTCTAAGACATATTTTTTGGGCTCGGATTTAACCTTTAAAATGAAAAATCATCCAATTAGAGAAAAAAAGCTGGGGTCAACTTCACTCTAAATTCAAATTGGTTGATTCCTCCCTATTTTGACTACTTGTAGCAAATGAAAGTTATGAAAATATCTCTTTTAAACTAGAGACATAAGAAACAGTTATCACTCAGAAAACCTTAGAAGAAGCTTGTGGTTACAGCTACAGATTTTAATAGTACTATAGCTGGGTGGGATTTTCCATCTCAAAAACTCTTTAAGAGCTCTCAGGACTTCAGATGTCAGTCTGGAATTACATGAACATATTTGCAAACTCCTAAAATGTTTGAAAAGCAAGATTCATGAGATGGCTCGTGATTGTTATGTTCTACAGGAGAGAACATATCTGTGCTTTCCCTCAGCCAGCCCAAGCACGCTGTGGGATCAGCCAGGACTCCTTGGAGTGAGGAGAAAGCATTACACTTTGGACAAACTCCACCCCACAGAAGGGACGTGTGGTTTCTCTCCTTTAGAGCTGCTTCTAAAGGTACCAGGGAGAGTAACCACTGGCATACACAGCCATTATGATTGGGGTACCTCATTCTCATTAATAAAACTGGCCCTTCCTTCGATTTTTGATATTGTCAGTGGTCTGTTGGGCAGAAAGTGCCATTCTGTGCTTCTCTGGGGCCCTTTATGTACCACATTCAAAATGTAGACAGCACAGTGAGCAGAAAAGTAGCTAAATTAGAACTGGCTAAAATGAAACGTATTTCAGAGAATTTTGGCCACAACAGGATTTGAACAGGAAATGTCTTCACATGGTAGCTACAGACAGGAAAGACATATAGTTCTTTGTCACCAGAATTTAAATCTTCTACATATGCCCAGTGTCCACTACTCCACTTCCATTTTTTGCCAAAAACGGGATCTTAAAAATTAACAACAGTACGTAAGGTCAATGAAATGAGGATGATTACTTTCTTTTCTGCCTTAACACAAAAGCCACATGCAGTGAAACTCACACCACAGCCAATGTGAGTGAGATGTAAATTTCCAGTCCAATAGGAAGACAGGGATTCCCAACCACGTTGCACCTGCAATCTGGTGATTTTAGAATTCATTCTCACACAGAGCTGATTCCTCTGATCAAAACAGCAAGAAATTCTGTTGAAGGCAGCTACAGCATAACTTGCCTAATGAAATATTCATCTTAGTGGTAGGCTTCCAACTTAGTGCAAGGAGAGTACCTGCACCTCAGAAATCTCTTCTCTCCTGTAATTGTGACATCTGGAAGCCATATATGTAAATGTCTTTTAGAGTCATTGATGCCTTATGTCAATGAGCTCCATGGGTTAATGGCATTTTATGAAGATTCCCAAGACAGTTTCAGATACAGTCTTTCCCTTTTTGCCTTGCATACTTTCACCTCTTATTTACCATTTTCTTATCTATATAGACCTAATCTTCTAGTAACCTCATTTAGCAGTCTGTCAGCTTTCCGGCAATGTATCTCACCTTTTTGTTGGAATCTTATCTTTTTGCTACATATGTTATAGAGGTGAGGATACACAAAATTTGTTGACTTTGGAAACAAAAAGAGCATTCGAGATGTATGAGTACAAGTGATTTATATAATGAAGCCTTATTCCTGACTTTTTACAGTTAATACCTTTAGACCACTGTTGCCTGCTATTTGCAGTGGTGACAGCCTCAAATCCACAGACCACACCTGCTGCTGAAGCTCTCACACGATATGCATAACAAACAGGAAAAAAACCTTTGGTACAGATGTAGATTGAAGCACAAAAAAACACACATTCACACAACATGGGAAAGCCAAACCAAAGGACACCTCTAACTTTTCGTGAAGTGACCCTTGCACTCTGAGGTTACTGAGTAACTGAGTTTACTGCCACTGTTTTTGCTGCTGCTTATTCACAGTGTTTTCCTGAAGAGTTCTATAGCTGATCTTCTTTGTTTGCAGCATTGTTAGTAGTTTTTCAGAGCCAAATAATTCTGGTTTGGGGGAGGGATAATTTACTATAAACATTCTCATGTGGGGAGAGAGGTGCAGGAGAAATCTGTAGAAAAATCCCCTGAGGTTTTTTTGTTGCTAAGTACCAGGGCTATGCAGAGGTGACAAGGCTTAGAAGTGTAACCAAGGTAGCTAATAGTTCTGTTGACTAACACGCTAAAGAAGAGAGATTTTGCCTAAAATTAAGTGAAAAGGAGACAAAAAAACACATGCCTAGGAGACTATGTTGTGAGGATACTTTTCAAAGAATTTGTTGTTGGAGGCAAGTTTGGTTTTTTCTAAAAAGCCAGTGTTCAAGGCACAGCAGGCGGCATTAGCTTTTAAGAGGGAAAATAATTGCAAGGAGTAAAAAGAGGGGAGGTGGATTGGTCCCATCGAGAAAAGAAGAAATGGAAAGGGAACAATAGGGAAGGACAGTAGTGCCAAAGGAGTGTGGGAGGTAGAAGGCAGAAAGACAAAAAATCAGAAAAGTGAATGACAGGAGGAAAAAAGGAGAGAAAATAAATTGTAGATGGGGGCCTTGGTGCTCATGTCATGTCATTTAGATGACTGATTCCGGCAGTGTGAGCTGAAAACATGCTCACAATTTCTCTGAGTTTCTTGGTAAGAGCTGCCCAGACTGTCATGTCAGCCATAGTGCATTCCCTCTGCAGAACACACCTATATGGGGAAGAGAGGAATAATGATTGGGATCACCATTACTTCCCTAGCTCTCAGAACAAAGCTGTTGGTCTTCTCATAGTTATACTTCATTCTTTTCAAAACTGCACCCCGGGGAGAGGAGGGGATGGCTTCTATTTTTGGATACCTTAAGACAAACCAACCTTCCCTTTGGAGCTGAGCTGCTGTGCATATGCAAGTTATAGGTGCTGTGCAATACTGGAAGTTGGCACTGTAGGAAACAAAATGCCAATTTCTGAATTCAGTTAAATACTGTTTGCCTTGTCTATAGTAGAGCTTTTCCTCTATGTTTAGCTCAAACCTGTAAAGAAACAAAATAACAATTTCTAAGTTCAGTTTTGCCTTGCCTATGGTGGGGCTTTTCTCTGCCGTTTAGCCCAGACTGATTGTTATGGTAATTAAGATACCTTCCCTAAATGTTTTGTCTGTCAAATGTTAATTACCTTCCTTTGTACCTGTCTTTGCTGCCACCCCTGCCATAGCAACCATGGCTCAGGCCATAGCAACGACTGGGGAACCTGGCACCGCCCCACATGCAGATGAAAAAAACCCCGGTGTTTGTGGGACAAAATTAGAACTTAAAACCCCTAAAAAAAAACAAGCCAACACAAACCAAAAACTAAAAATAACTACTGTAAGTCAGCAGAACCATGGAGAGCCTCACACTAACCAGACCTGAGTTCCAGCTTGACACCATTACTTCAGAAGCGTCCCATACCCAGGAATCCCCCAAGCTTTCCAACGAATCAGTGGGATTTTCCAGGGACTCCTGTGAGAGAGAACCCCCAGCTCGGCCGTGTGCAAGAGCTGATCGTCTCCTCCTCTGCGTTGTCCATCGGGAGCAGTGGCGGTGTGAGTGATCTCTCAAGTCCCCCACCTAGAGCTGATCTTAATGAAGGCATTAAAAAAGAGCGTGTCTCCTTGCCCATTTATTTCAGCACCATAAATAAAACCACTGCAGTTTATACACTTGGAGAGAAAGGAGCACAGATTTTATTCTATGTAAACATTGGTCTGTCCTTGGGAGAACATTCTGAGATGTTTCTACCAGCAGTACTTAGTGATGCTCCACAAACATACTTGTTTCCTAAGCACAAATAGTGCTTTTTGCCAGGTACTTTTATCCTTTAGCTTAGTTACCCTTTCACCAACACTTCTCCAGCTATTTTCTGTAAATGAGGCCTCCCAGAGTAGTTCCCAGTTGCATGCAGCAACACCAACTGTTCAGATGCTGCACATGACCATAATTATATGTACTCATAATATAGATAATCATTGTTACGCTCAGTGTATGAACAGTTAATATTGCTGTCTGATTTTGCATGGAATGTGTGATCATAAATGCATTTAGAAGGTCCCATTAAAGAATTTATAGCAAATCTTGGATTAGGAATCAGAAGTGCAATGGCAGCCTGGCGTGACTTCTCTTCTGCAGGTTCCTTACCCAGCACACCACAAGAACTGAGGACTGACTGACTATGTGAGGACTGATCTCCAGTGGGAGCAAGTTGCCATGGAAATACCAGATGAAAGGTCAAAAAAAAGACCTTCCAGCAGAGCAGTATGTGTCATTCCCAACAGACACATAGGGCTAGACAAACGCATCAAAGACTGCACTTTTTCCAGAGACCATGCCCACTCCTGATCCTTGTCCCAAGACCACATTATCTTCCAGATGGATTCACAAGGTTCCATTAGCACCCCACTCCCACTCTCTGGCCCAGCTACAAAGGCTCAAATGTTCTCTCAGGGCCATGATCCCTCCTAAGCCAACTCCCAAAGCCACACATATTCCTGAAGTTATATCCAATCCCAACAGCACTCTGAGTGCCACAGTCACTCTGAAACCCATTCATAAGTGACAGAAAAAACCTCCAGCAAGTGACTAAACAGGGCACCAAATACTACAAGGAACAGCAAACTCACACAAACTACTTGAAACTGTAAATGTCTAGGCAGCAAGGAAGTCTCTGAATGAATGTGGGCTCCATTCAACCCTACACCTCTGCTTGTGTTTTCTGGGAATTAATGACTACATGAGGTTCAGAGCCATCCAGCTGTAACCACACCATGTGAGGAGGGGTGTGTCTACCATACTGGCCATTACTAATTAGATGGAAAAGATGGGGTTTGAGCTCTCTGAGTTTCCACAACCTTTTGAGTAAATCCAAGCTCATTGAATAAATCAAAACAGCTCCTTGAAGCCACAAAATTATATTTATTTCACTCCAGTAAGGAGTCCTCCTCATACAACTGAAGATGACATTTGATAGTTGAGATTTTGCTGAAATTAAAAAAAAAAGTCTCAGGTAGACAAAAATATTTTGTAAATTCATTTTTACCTTGGCAAACTATTGAGCTGGTAATATGAATAGTAAATCTCATAAAAATCCTGAGAGGTTTAATTGTTTCACCTGTCTACATTTGTATTTATAGCTCATATTTAATTTTTTTTAAAAAATTTACCTTTAAATTTTTGTTGTTTTTATAATTTAATATAACATTTAGAGATAATATAACTTTTAATATAAAATATGCTTAAAGGTTTCAAAATGAAATAAATTACGAAGACTGATTTCCAGGAAAATGAAATAAAATTTGTTTTTATAAAGTGCATTTTGGTCTAATTTGAGAACAAATGAGAAATGAGTACTCTTGGAAACCCCCATAAATCTGGTATTAATTATGATAATATGGTGTGGGATGAGGTACTAAACATATTAGCTGTTACAACAAAGGAAAAAGATGTGAGAAGTCTGAAATCTGGCTGAGGAACCAAATAAGTTCCAGTAATTCACTGTACACTTGTCTGTTAGTAATTAGTCCAACTTAGCCCATACCAAGTAATTACAGAGAGCATTTTAGAAGGCAAATACACAGATGGGGAAAATCAGATACCCCAGGGTTACAGAATTTTGTTCTGATTCATTTTTAAAGCCACTTGACATTTACACCTATGACAAAGTTGTGGGCTGGCAAAATGGGGCTAATGGAAGGGAAAACACAGAAGAGTGAAGCCACAATGAACAAAAGGTGGTTGGGGAAGGTCCAAGAAAACCTCATTTTTACTCAGATAACAGTTGTGGAAATTGTCTCACTTGCTTTAGTGTTCACAATATCACGATGCCCACCAAGCACTGCCCTCAGAAAAACCCACTGACACCATCTTCACAGAAGAGCAAAGAAAGGAGACAGAGGACAATTTAGCTGCATGTTTGAATCCTAACTTAATACAGTAAAGGATTATTTATGACCATCTGCCACCCAGCCACCTGTTATACCTTTCAGCAAATGTTTAAGAGCTGCACAGGGTACATACATGGCTGCTTTGAACTGAATTGCTTTGTAACAATTAACTTAGAGAACTCAGAAAACAAAATGAGAAGGGACACCCTAAAGCCTAGGAAGTTTGCAATCATAGAAGCAAATTAAAAGAATATATTTTATAAATCAAGTAAGCTACAACTTTTTCCTTACAACTTTGAAAAAGCTGCTAAAAGTATTAAGATCCTTTGGGGAATATAAACTCCCTTTATATCTAGAACAGCATCAAAGGAGGGGTGGGCAGTCTGTCTTTCTGTAGTCTAAGCCCACCATCAGATAAAGACCCTTGAGTAGAGCATTGCTTCAGTTTGCTAAAACTTCACAGCCTTATTCTAGAGTTTCTCCCCTCCCTCTTCTATTATTTCAGATTAAATTTGCCATGGACAGTACCTACCTACTCTCAATGTTCCAAAATAAACAAAAGAAGCCCTATCCTGTACTTCTGCTGGAATAAGCAGTGCTACTTCTAAGGGCTTCATGAAGGTTCCCTTTCTGCCAGGAACCTGCTGCCATCTGGGGCTTGCTCTTCTTACCCACAGAGCTGTCCTCACAGGCAGCACTGAAGGAGGAGGGAGGGTGGTGAGAGTTTTCCAGAGTACAGTGAACACAGATAAAAACTCTCATCTTCCAAGTCTCCAAACATTCTCAAAAATGCTGCCAGACCCTTTTTGTAAAATGTAGATCATACAGACAAATCGCACAGTCCTGTTTATTTCTCTAATTCTTGTCTGACAATTCAGCTGTGATTTTAGGTCCTACTGGCTATTCATTTGGTGTGATTTTTTTTCACTTGGCAAACACAAGTCATGGCTCCTTTCTCACTGATGTGACAGACAAGTCTTGCTGGTCCTGTCACAGTCAAGTAGTAAACAGATCCAGACACACTCACTCAGTCCAGCAGCACCATGCCATCACTATCCTTTGACTCAAGCAAAATTATTCCTTTTGATGCCAGCAGCAATTTAACAGAATACAGATGGAGGATGTGCAGAATTTGGCCCAGTAGTTTTGACAGACAAAAATCATGGTTGCTTTGGCTGTTTATTCCCATAGGAATTATTTTTGTTGTTGATGAAGTGGGTTGCTGGAAAGCATTTCTAGGCTTGAGAAGAGCTGATTCAAATCTGATGGGGGGAGAGGGGAGCAGGCAGGTGGTGTGTGTTAATTTGAGATTGTTCAGATGAACAAGGTCCTTAGGTCCTTTTCTCTGCCAAGTTCTCTCCTGGATTTATTCTGTACTGTATGAATTACTGCCTTTCTGCTTCTGCTCCTGGGGGGTCCAGCAATCACTACTGCACAATATTCATAATGTCCTTCTTCCAAGACTCCAAATACAAGCTGGTACAGTGTGGAGTCAGTGATCCTCCACATCCAGCTAGGTAAGACAAGAAGGCAAAACAAGTGCCCAGAATAAAATAATACTGTATGAGATTGCATTTTTATGTGAACTGCTCCATCTCTCTTTCCTGGCTTCAGATCAAATCAGCTAGTTACAGAGCTAACTGTAATCCTGTTATAAACCCCTTCCAGACAGGCAAAGGAATGTCCCTCCTTACTGTAGGCCAGATTCTTTGGCATAAGACAAATGCTTTATTAACTTTTGATTTACCTAATGGACATATTCCTGCAGTTTAAACTCACAGGTTACAAAATTATCTGTTAAATGACTGGTTTTAATTCTGAAAACATTTGTCTAACTGATTTTAAATTAAAAGGTTTCTGGAAGCAAGTCCAAGCACCCAAACAGATGGCTGCAGGCATACTCCATCACTTGAAATAGCCAGTGAAGCTCAGCCTTGCTAGGGGAGGTATTGTGACTATTTGAGTCTTCTGTGTTTCACTGGGATGCACAGTTGCAAAGTCCTTTCATCAGAGTCTCTACAAAGCCATTATTACACCTGAAAAAAATTTCTCTGCTAACTTTACTTGCTGAGTGTAAGCAAAATTCTCCTTAACTACACAGTACAAATGGTCTTGGTGTCATCAAAAGCACAGTTTTGCTTTTTGCTAACTATTCAGAAGGGGAGTTTTCCACTGAAACAGAAGTAGATCCCAAAAGTGATATGAGGAAAATGCAGAATGTATCTGAGCATGCTGCACTCTGATCATGAATGATTTAGACTTTAAAACATCTTGGACTACTTCTAGTAATGCAAAATAATCCTTCATAACAATTGACACTAGGTAATCTACATCTGAAATCATGAAGAATTCTTCTAATGGCCAAGGAATTTTTATATGGCTAAAAAACAAGAAGCCTGTACTACTCCTATACCATCTGTGCAGGAGTAGCAACAGGGATTTGTGAAAACATCTGTCTAACTGTCCAACATGAAAGGAGTGCCTCAGGCCACCCAATGGGCATCTATCCAGGGCAACACTTTTGGACCTCATTGGAAGACCTAGACCAAACTTAGGGCCCAAAACTGTCCTCCCTCCACAATCACTCTCTGAGTGAACTGAAATGCCAAACACTCAGCTCCTCCCGTGTTCATAAACTCCTCTGGGCATTTTCCTAAGCCACACTTCAGGTAACAAGGATCTCAGTTAACTCCCCTTCTTGCTTCCTGTGCTGGTACCCATTAGAACTGAGGTAAATCCTGAGAGTAAAATCTCGTTTTGAAGATGTTCAGGATGGAATCACTGTAGGGAGAGGACATCACATTCTAGGCCTCTCAGTCTAGATCTACTCAATACCACTATATTTGGTAATAAAACCAAGTAATTTTTCACGTGGGAATGGCCCCTGTGGTCACAGTAGCCAAAGGCTGGAGCAGTAAAGGTGTCAACAGTGTTTCTATGGCAATCTTCACAATCCTTATCCCTTTCACAGTGGAGAAGGTGGGATGCCATATGCAAGATGGGAAATTCAATCTGTGCTTGCCTTGTGTCATGCCCAGCTCAGATCAGGAGACTGGAAACAATTCCCTCTCCCTTCTGAACCAGACAATGAGTATCAGTGTAAGTAAGATGCTTTCTACTGAGCACAAAGACAGGTCTTATTTGAAATACTCATTTCAGCTGTTTGCCAGAGTTTACCAATGTTTAAACCTCTCCTCCATATTTATGTCATTAATGCTAAGATAAGCTTGTTATTCTCTCATTTCCAGTTCAAGTCAGTCACTGTTTTTCTTAATATCTTTATACTATCGATTGATTAGCAGAGTACAGTAAATCAAAGAATTTTGACAGAACCAAATGGGTTTGCTATGACTGCTGTGAGTTCTGGTACAATAGATCTTTAGGGCTGTTGTTTGTGTCACCTGGGTATCTTTCACCCAAAGCATCTCCAAGCAAGGGAAGCATTTCCAAGGCTTATGAAGTAAACACAGAGGGTTCCTCCTTCAACACAAATGCACAAAGAATCAATGAGCACTGAAATTCAGGAGCTCTGTGAGACTGTTCTCTAGCAACACTCTTCAATAATTCAGCATGAAGACAGAAAGGCTAGGGGGCCCTGCTGCTGAGCTGGGCAATGTTGGCACAGCTGTCCTGAACTTGGTCTAACAGAAATTTGCACAATAACTCAAAGCTGCACCATCCCAAAACTGGAATTACAGCTTGACACATCTCTCCTGACAAAAAATCAATATAGAAGTGTCACAGTTCCCAAGATCTTTGCTTGATTCTGGGCCCAGTTCATTCCTCCTGGCCAAACAGACCCTCAGGAGACTCCATGAGAACTCCAACAGGCTCCACAAAACTCCTGCAAGCTGAGAGTGTCCCAAGACTTCAACAAGACACCACACAGCATTAGGATGTCAGAGGGATATGCTCTATCAAGGAGAGGAGAAATGTTGACAGATGTGATATTAATCTGGTTTCTCAGGGCTTCTGCTGCCCCTGCCATGAGGCCAGCAGGAAAAATGGTGACACCTCCAAGCATCCATCAACCTGGATCTGCAGACCATGCACGAGCTGTGTGGCCTGGCCCCAGCACAGACCATGTGTTCTCTCATTTCAGATTAGGAAAGTTTTGGGGTCCCCAGCCCAAAGGGAAGGAGCTACTGCACAACTCCAAAGCAATTGTATGAACACAAGTCTTTTTTAGGAGCCGAAAAGCCCAAAGAACCCTTGCTCAAGGTGGCATGGTCATGGTTTACCAAATCCACTCGATGTACTGAGGGTTAACAACTATTCTTGAATTCTTGGGCATAGCCTGAAAAATCTCTAAAAATAAAATTCCCAGAGAAACTGGTATGTGTTTTAAATAAACAAAATATCTTAACTTTTTTCCCACTCAAAATGGGGAAAAAAAAAATCAGTTGTATAGAAAGTCCTAGGTTTTTTTCTGTTTCCAAGCAAAAACACTGTCTTTTTACAGAATTTTGTCATTTTCAAGCATCAATAGCCTTGAGTTTCACTACTTCTAGCTGTCAAAACTTAACATTTAGATTGCCTTTCCTACCTGAGAGTGTGTGGTTGCATAATGAACATTTTTAAGACTTTATGATAACACCAGAAACCAAGGGATAAATCTTACATATCATGACATAATGAGTAAACTGACATGGAAACTGAGTGCCACATCTGTTGTTAAACTACTAGTAAGTGTTAGGCCTAAGAAAAGAGAAAAAATCTTCATTCCAAGACATTCCTGAGTCTTGGCAAATATTCCATCTGCCATGCTCTTGTCTTTATTATTGCTTTATACAACAATAGAGCTAATTAAAAATCTCCTAAGTATATGAATTTCAATTAGTGTAAACTGTCACTTGCTTACCTACTATTTAGTGGATTCTTTAAATGTATATCAAACCTCAGTCATTTCCGCACAAGATCAGATGAGGAGAGGCCTCTAGTCTGTAATGCCAGAACATACTTCAGTCCATCCATATACCAGTTTTATGTAATCTTTTCCAATAATTTTGTATGCACATCCACATCACAGCATAGACTTTGAATTTAAAAAAAAGTGATGAACAAACATGTATAACATTAGGAAGAAAGACAAAGTTAGTTTGACTGCATGAGACTGGCAGTGGAGTTGATCCTCCATTGTTCTCTTCTTTGGTTCATTGCACCCCCAAAAAGGCAGTGAATGCTGTATGAAGAATTGGGGTTCCATGTGAATTAGTCATGAAACTGTCCTGACTCAGTGGTGTCTAATACTCAGTTTGAATGTGAGCTGATGTGGAAGGGAACACCAAAACTTGGAGTAAGGGAGCTTTTTTTCAAAGCTGTTCTCTTAGAGTGTTTATCTCTCTATGTGAATGATTTTTTTAGCTTTAAAATTCAAAAGGGAAAAAAAAAGTCACAAAAATATGATAAATTGACTTGTTTTAATTAGCACATTATTGCACTGACTAAACATGCTGATTACCTCTGGCAAGGGTGGCTAGCCAGTTTCTGTTTCAAAGGTGGCAAGCCAAATGGAAATCTATGACTTAAAGGAAGCTTTCAGAAACTGTTAAGTTACTTAACAGCAAGTTCTCCTACGTTGCTTCTGAAAAAAAATTGAAGAAATATTACCAAGTATATAACAAAATTCTTTGCACCACTGAAGTACCTCTCCTTCTCTATCCTTTCAGTAACTGGACATCCTGTCTCAGATGACAAAAGCAAATCACAACCAAAACACTGATAAACAGTGGCTCCAAGAAAAGACATCAGCTCCATCCTCAGGGAGGGCAGTGTTTTTAGAATGACAGCTATTTCTGAAGAATTTTTTTTAAAATCAATTGTGTATTAGACAGACATGTACACACTATCTAGACAGAAACACAGATGATTTGTTTTAGAGGAGTTTTCAGAAATAACTAGCCCTGTTTCATTCTCCCCCTCATTTTATATAAATAGCTACAGACACGTTTTACATGCATTCACATATAGGGACTGAGATTCTTACCACTGTACAATGTCAGAAGGAACAGCAGCCTCCTGGTAACTCTAAACCAGCCCACAGCATGTACCTATACAATAGGTCTATCATTAAATACAGATTTAGCTAGAGAAGACCCCCACGTTTCTGACATTCCAGTATAACTTTCCACAAAGGAGTTGAATGGGCTCCTCAACTGCACAGCAATTTTTGGTCTTTTTATTCTGAGCTTTTCCAGTGAGTAGGCATGGGAGATTTCCCTCGACAGTCTGTCTCAGGTTCACAGGACAGCCTGCTCTTCTGTGACTTACTTGAAAGCCCTGTCAGCAGATTCCTCATTCCAGACTCCTGAAACCTGTAGGTTAGTCCCTCCTACTCTGCCAGATGCAGCAGATATTCATTGAAACCTTTTATAATCTTATTTAAAAAGTTAGATATTTTTCCACTACTACAATGGGGTTTAGGTATTTTAATGGTGTCAAAAAAACCCAGCACAAGGTTACAGTGCTGAATTGGTACTTTTCCTTTGCCAAACCTCTGGCTTATACCAGAGACCAGCATCTCTTCAATCACCTGAGGAACAATCTCATTTTCTCTTACAGGAGCTGAATTTGTATTCTGCTGGTGCCAGGATGATGCAAGTATGTCTGCAACCCAGTATTAGTTTTTTATCTGTCCCTAGTTCTCTCCTGGCAACTCTCCCTTTCCTCAAGTAGAGCTAGCTAAGTGGCAAGCAGCTCTGAGGGTGGGTCTTCATACCTACACAAAACCCCACAGGAACAGGCTGTGTTTTGTGTGAACACAAGGTGAGCCTCGTATAAAACTACGTGTAAGAGGATGTAGGAAGAGGGAGTTTGATTGCTTTCACCTTAGTTTTCCTACCCCACCTCCTATTTCTAGCTAGTGCTGCTGTCCTATATATTTCTGCTGCTTTTCCTGTCACCCCCTTTTTAGTTATTCCCATTTCTTATAAACTCCCATCTTATTTTTAGATCCATTTCTTTTCACAATGTGCTTTGCCCAAGGCAAAAGCAAACACACAAACAAATCTTTCAGCCAAACTCTGAGATCTTTTCTTGGTGTTTGCTGCTCAGCCCTCAGCAGAGTCCCTGTGCTTCACAGGTCACTCTGGCTTTCTGTGTGAGGAAGTGTGGTGTTAGAGAACAGATAAACCAGAAGGAAGGAAGAAGAAAAATAAACACAGTGTGAGCTCAAGCCTTCTCACAAGCTCTGCTCAAAGCACAGGGCAGAAAGGGGTGCTTAGCTCCCCAAACCACCTGGCAGCTGGATTGAGCCCCAATGTCCTGTTTGTATCCAGCCCCCAAGGTGCCCCTGTATGATGTGCCTTCCCCCTTGACTCTGAGAGATTAGGATGTGCCTGTTAAAACTCTCATCTAAGGAAAAGACAGAGACACTTCTGTGCCACAGGAATACTTGTCCCAAAAGGCAAGGTTCCCTCAGATAACATAATTCCCTGCAAGAGAGTATGAGCCCACATGAGCTGGGAAGGGCACACACACCCACACTGCCAGGACTGTAGGTGTGAGCCAAAGGTAAGCCCAGTCCTCTGAAGAGAATGGCTAAAAGCTGGTCACTGCTGATGCTGGGCACCTATCTCAGACTTCAGCCATCTGTAAATTGCTTTGTCTGTATGAAAGCAGTGAACCCTACAGCAGTACATGTCCTGTACCAAGGTTGTTTGTTAATGAAGCTACATACACAAACACAATACCCAGAGGAAGGATGGTTTGGAAGGGTTTTTGGAAGAGCAGTCATAGTGTGTGCCAGGTACATGAAATGCGAATCCATCTATCTCAGCAGAGCCAGATACAAGACTGCTGAGCATGGGAGCGTGTCCCTGAAGCAGACATTGGATTCAGTTTCACCAAATAAGTGTTATTCTTGCTACTTTCTTTGAGAAATCCTACAGAGGGAAGGAAGAACAGATAAAATCAGTAAAATAGTTAAAATAATAAAATAAATATTAAATATTAAACCCAGTAAAATATTCTCTGTATGCAAAATTCCATCATTGCATTAATGAAACATCTCTAAGGAAACCATTTTGAGGTGGTCACAGAAGCTAAAAGGATCTTTTCTACAATTGTTAATGAAGAAAAAATAAAGGGGAAAAAAAAGCAAAAGCAACAACACGAGAAACCAGCAGAGCATGGACTATCAATAGCTCTTTGTTCTGTTCTTCATGTTTGACTTGGTGAAGAACAAGCCTAGGGCTGAGGACACAGCCAGCCAATTGGAAATTGAAATATGTTTGCTCTCCTTCATGTTTGACAAAACCACTCAGTGGTTCCTGGTTGCTTTAGTTTATGCAAGCTGAGACTACAAAAAAGCAGTGCTACCTCAGGACTCCCAGAACAGATCTACTTAAGCAGCTCTTTTCACCAGCTCTGTACCTTTTTTGAGGCTGATGAAAGTTTAGCATATACTTGAAGGGTATCTGGCCATGTTCAAGCCTCCAGAAATACAGTAATAGAACAGAGATCCTAGAAAGAACTTCAGAGGATCTGGGCTTTAATCGGGTGAGATGCTCCTCTGATTTCCAGAGAAATATGAACATGGCTGAAGACTACAAAATCAGAATCTTATCAGCAAAATAATGTAAACCTTTATTTGGTGGGAGGGACAGAATATTTTATTACTGCAGTGTAAGCAACCAATCAAGCCTTGGTTCCCCAAAGTCAGAAAGAATTTGGACCAAGGGAAGAGTACAGAGTGAACTAAGTTTAGTCTTAAGCAATATTAGTTTAAATATCATAGAAAAATGGGATACACAGACAATGATACAACTTCACGCTGACATTTTTCAAACTGTCTTCTGCTTTATAACATGACCAGAAAAATGCATGAGTAAAACTTGGGGAGCAGGGAGCATTATGTTTATTTGCTTCTAAATTAGCTTTCTTAACTTTCAAATTAATATTTTCCAAGACTCTGTCTTAACACTCTAGCCCCTACTCAGATAAAAAGTGAAGGTCTTGAAACACAAATACCTGAGCAGACATTTTTCCACTTTGACATGAAACTGCACAAATATTCAAGCCAACTCTGCCCAGCACCTGGCAGTGTTTGCACCTTCAGCCTGCTCAAGCCTACCAAGTGCAAGAGAGGAGCAACAGAGTTGGCCTGTTCCATTTTTGCTGTAATCCCACCAATTTTATACCAGTTAAGAGTGGTGCCTCTATCTTGTTGACACTTCAGTTCTCAGCCCAGCAAAGCAGTGCAGGCCTGTGTTCATCACAACACAAATTATAGCCCAGACTCACACACCAAGCTGGGGTAGCCAAGACACAAAGATCTGCCAGTACTGTTACACGGCCATGAAATGCAGCCTTCTGCCAGGATGATGAACAGCAAGGGAAAGGTAATATTTCAAATTGCTGCAGGATGATTTCTCAGAGGTTTTCTGCTAGAGCACAAAGAGACATAAACAAATTAGCAAGGTTGGGAATCTACTGCCCCAAATCCCTTTGTTACAGCCATGAGGAGTGGAGGAAAAAATTTTAAACAACAACGACAAACAAAAAACCACACCACCCTAAAAACAACTGCAAATTGAATTTCTGGGCACACGTCTAAGACTTGACTATTGGCTCAATATTCAGTGTTTTTTAAACACTATTCTTATGCATTCAACCAGAGATAGAAGCAGCACCACATGTATAATTTGTATGAAAAGCAAACAAGCATGAGAAAAGCAGCCATCCTGTAAGAACTGTCACAAATACCTTTTTTTTCTTCCACTGAAAAAAAATTTTGAGTCAGAGATTTTTCTGCTAGATTTCATTGGAACACCATCAAAAGTCTATTCCTTCCTAGTGCTTTTGACCAGAAAGTATGATATATTACAAAAATACCACCTCAAGATAGCTTTTAAATTCATAGATCTGACTGAGGACTCTCTCACAACTACTTCTGAATATTGAGGAGATGCGATAAGGCTCAGGTCCCCAGGTGGCAACTTTATGCAACCAAGAACAATGACAAATATATGCAATTAACTGGTACTCTGCTTCAGTTTAAGCCATCTTCTAGAAAGCACTAACACAGAAATTGACTGTGACATCCAAAGCTTTTGTTACATTCAATTCCAAAAGGGGCTTCTTTAAATGAACAAGCTTCACCTTAATACAGAATTAACAAGAGCATCACAAAGAGAAGCTTGAAGTAAAAGGGATTCAAGTTTAACTCACATCCAAAAATATAGAGTGAAGTCAGGAAACAAGAAATACCAGACAAATTAGACCTTGCCACAGCAAGAGACAAGAAATAAAATTAACAGCAAACTCAAAGCTTTGAAGAAATGAGTGGATTGAAATGATCAAAAGTAAGACTAAGTCTTCAATTTTATATGTCACTTAAAGGATAGATGTTTCCTGCCACTTGAAGTCTATAAACTCCCTGTTGCGTCAGTCTGGGGTTGGTTGAGAGAGAGAATAAATTGCTATCACTGCCAGGAAAGTATGGATGCCAATGAAAAAGCTCCTATCCAAGTACACACCAGATAGTTTTTAACATTAAAAGACATGGCCTTTGTTCCTGACCACCAGAAGATCACAATAATCTATCACGAGTTTCAAATGCTGCTCTACTTTTTCAGTTCTAATTCCTTTTCCCTGATACCTGGTTTCCAGCTTCCTGCATGTATAAAATGCCAGCACAATACCACATTTTGCTTTGGATTATTATTTCCATACAGTCCACAGCAAATGCTAGAGTATACAACTCTCATTTCAAGTCATTTGGCAAGAGGTGAGATTTACTTGCTAATGGATGCCCTTTTTTTTTCTAACAAGATTAGAGTGCATGGCTTAGTCTTCTGCTTCCAATTACACATGCCATTTGTCAAAACAGGGTAGCAGTTCAAAACTCAAGTCCATAATTAGCATCTTTTCTGACATCTCAAAGACACTAATTCTCACGTTAGATGTGCACCAAAAATGGAACCATTGCTTCAGCCCATACAAAACTAGGCTAACACACTCTTCCAGAACTGCTGCTATTTTAGAGCTCAAGAAACAATTCTGTACTTAGCTGACACAGCAAACATTGCTGGACTGTATTTTATGCAAACAGTATACGCATATAAGGAATTTTACTGTCAGCTTGTCTTCCTCCTGGCTTTTTATCTTATAAAGAAAGCTGAAGATCATGTTATAAATAGAGAAAGACATGCCTAGATTTGTGGCAGCCTGCTAAAAATCAGATTGACTCAGGCAATGTGCACAGTTTAATCTGTAGAGAAGCATTTTCCCAGCAAAGTCTCCTTCTTCTTTGATCAGCAGCTGCAGGTGCTGAATGCTTCAGCACTGCCTAATGTAGTGAGAAGCAGACTCCGAGCACGTTTGTTGCAGCCAGGCAGAACCAGCTCAAGGCTTGTCGTTCATATTCACTGAGTCAGTGGGAATGCCAAAGGATGAGACACCAGGAACAAGCTGCTCTCACCATGGTGAAAGGCAAGAACGTGGGATGAAGACCTGTGGGACACAAAGCCCCAGCTGAATTGCCCATGGCAGTGTGGTCAAGGCTGTAGTGCAAGGAGGGGCCAGGCACAGCTCCCCACTGCTCACACCTCGCTGGCAGGGCTTTGGCACAGGCCAAGCAGGCAGCTCTCCTACTGCCCACAGCAGCCTCCTAACCCAGGGCAGCCACCACCTCTTTTATACCAACAACTGGCCCTGCAGATATGGTGAGATGACAAAGCAGAAGGACTTCTATACAGCTTTGAGGCCACCCATTTCCCAGTGTTCTGTCAGTGCTGTTTACGTGGTGGTCCTGCTGCACCTGGTTTACATCTCCAAATTCAGCAGGAGACAGATCACATAAGCCACAATTACCCAAGAAGGGAGTCAGAAGTGTGTAACACTGCAGCTATTCCTTCCCAACAAATCATTTTATCTTAACTCTCAAGAAACATTACAGGTGCCTAAACAGCACTGTACAACTTAGTGATAAAAATGAGCTGAAAATGTGAAAAACTCCTTTATTCACAACTACTAAGCCAAGAAAAGAAAAATCTCCTTTCATGCTTACTCTTGTGGTTTGATGTAAAATAGTTACTTTTGCTTCATTTCCATTTAAAACCGAATTGTGTTTTATATATTTTTTATTCATAAACAAGGAGTAGACAAAAGCATCTTAAGAAAAAGCCAAAAGAAAATCCTCGTTTCCCTTCAAAATACTGATTTAATCTTATATTTTTCAGGTTGTTTTTCCTCAAAGGAAATCTCAGCTTCTTATTCAAAGACAGTAATTTTCCTGTGGAAATTTTCAGGAAAATTACTATGTTGCCAGTAGCAGAGTAAGCCACAGGACTCTGCAGCTCTTAATACACCCTGTAGAGGACTAACATACTACACACACACGTGCTTTACCCAAATCCTTTTCATCTGCACAAAACTCCTGTCTGTCCTATTTGTGTTCCCACCCTACTCAGCATCTTCCCCATGATACCAACAGTTAAGCTGCTTTATGCATCCCATCTCTTTACTCTCACCACACCCATGGGCTGGCTCCTCTCTTCTCCATGGAGTACCTCCATCTCTTTGCTGGTACAAAAGTCAAAATTCACTCTCAGCAAGAAAAAGCAGCAGGAGGGCAGGGGTAGGTGTGGAGGAGCTTTCTCGTGGCAAGGACATTTTGATCCTTTCACCTTTTCAGTGTGTAACTCCCCATTGGAAGCATCTTTACACGTTAAGTGGAAGGACACAAAGAAATTCTTAACGACTTCTGTCTAAAACAGAGACAAGACAAAAATCTCATTTCCTGTTATTGTTTATGGCTTGTCTTGGAAGTCACAACTGCAATCTGGGTCCCTGGTGTCCTTGGCACCAAGGGAAAGACAATTCGTGCACCATATGTTCTAAAATCTACAGAGGCGAGACAAACAGCGAGGGAACGCATCGCTCATCCCATTTTATGGGTGGCTTAAAGCCAAGGAGTGACTTGCTGAGGCTGACAGTCCAAGGGACTGAATGTGGCTCTCCTGGCTCTCAGCTCAGCTCCTAAATCATGCTCTCTCCTCATTCAGAGCCCTCCTAGCAGAACAAAGGGATTTATGCCTCAAAGAGCAATTTTATCCTGACTAGGAGATGGAAGATAGAAAGCTTAAAAATAGTGTTATATCATAGCTTAGGTAGAAAAACAACCTTCCTATCATGAAACTGCAGATATTTCTTTCACAGTTCCTGTTGAGCTAATGTATTTCCCAGTGAAAGGGAGAGGGTTTTCTAAACATTAGTAGAATTGAAAAGTGATGGAAAACTACTCCTTCACAGTATCCAGCTAGAATTCCTGGTTCAAAAGGATGGGAAGGGTCTTAAAAGCTTCTCCACTGGATCTGTAATAAGGGAAAAAAATCCAGGTTCTCAACTGGACCTTGTATAAAAAAAAAAAATCAGTTATAATGGCAATAAAAGTCAAGGTTATCAGCCTTTAGCCAAGCAAACATACTCTGCTTTGGTGTATCTGAAGTGACTATCCTACCTTTTTCCATTATATCTGTACATGAATTTCCTGATTACACTGTTCATTGTAATGCAGGACCTCCTGGGGTCTTTTTCCTTCCTTTTTCTCACTCTCTTAAGTAGTTATTGTCCCCAGAATTGCAGTCTTCAAGACAGGCAATAATATTTGCAAAATCATACAATGCACTTAATTTAAAAGATGTGACTTTTTTAGTGCTCAGAAAACAGAACTATTCTGGTTTGAAATTTGCAAAATTAAAGATTTAAGCTTTTCATTTTAAAAGGGTAATTTGAGAGAATCATCTTCTAAATAAAAGCAATTTATTCCTTTAATTTTTAAAAATATGTATCCTTCCAAATGAGCTATCCTTTGAAGTTCTATTCATCCTGAACGAGAACACTTTGGTAAGAGCCAAGCAACATTTTGGATGTATTTCTTATGTGGATATATACATACATAGTTATTAAACTGATCTTCACTAAAAGCCTACAAGACCAAACACTTCTAAATACAAAAAAGAAATACTGAAAACAAAACAATATCTAAATTAAAAAGGTGCATATCTCTTAAATTTTCTCACCCTGAACTCCTTACAAGTAAGCCACATTTTTATATGTTAGAAAGGAAGCAGGAAGCCTCAGAAAAATTTAAAAGTTACTAACAGGTATATTATGTCTGTTCTCACATAAGTCTCCTTCTGAAGGTAGAAAGAAAGATGAAGCTAAACAATTGGTGAGCCAGGTCACAATAACTTGTGTCCTTTTAATTTAGCATGAACAAAGAGACCAAGAACATGGACAAGTTGGACAATCTGCCTTGCAAGATGCAGACTGGGAGCATTTTAATGCTTTTTAGAATGTAGCAGCTTTCATGAAGCTGTAATTGCTAGCACTTTTGCTGGAGAAAAATGAATATGGGAACCCATCTGGATTTGTTGACTGTATCCTGTGCCTTATCCACTGGCAGTGAAACTCAGAACAATTTTGCTATTAACGTTCTCTGTGGACTGAATCAGACTTAAGTCTCCCAGAATTACCTGTTTAAAGGTGAAGAACTACCTGAGTTCTTCAGCTTGGTTTAAGTATTATAACAGGCGTAAGTCTTACAAAACTGAACAGTGCATCTAGAAACCCATCTTTAATCCCCCCCAACATTTGTACATTTTCATGAGTTAAAGTGAAAGCTGTTTGGAGAAGGGAGTAGGTGTGGAAATTACTTAAAGTCTCCGTCAGCTATAACCAGAGAGCTGGAGCATGTGTGACACTGATGAAACAGAACAAGCAGCCTGCAGTGTGCAGGAGCTCTGGCCACAGTGGGATCCCCATGATATAAGCAAAGCAACTGCAGATTACTCTGCTTTAGAGGAGACAGATGGTGAAACAGAAACAGACTTCTCCCCAACCTTTCAGATTACAAAGGCATATGAGGTCCCTTCCTAATCTTTCAGTCCAGTGGACAGGAGTGCTTTCCCAGAAAGGAAGATTGTGAAAGACAGCACCTGCAAATAGTGAAAAAAGTTGTGGGGCTTGCTTCATCCACTTTTTGACACCTGCAATGAAGATGCCTCCATCTGAGATGAACGACCACTTAGAATCCCTTTGTAGTCCAGGACAGGGAAAACAAGTACTTTTACAATATCATTCAACTGCCTATCTGTTTAGAGATCTACTTCAGGAAAGAGAAAAGGAACTGCTGATGTGTCTATTGTTATCCCTTGTATATAGATTCCAAGTGACCTCTTCAGACTGCAAGCACCCACACTGTGTCAGACCAACTGTACTTAAAAGCTGCATATGGGGTACAGAAGAAGCATGTAAAGCCTTTTTTTTTTTTCTTTCGAATAAGAAGGACTATAAAGCACCGTCAAGATAACTATTTCCCTCCATCTAGTGGCAGGATTGCGTTTAAAAATGTCCCACCCATCTTTTCTGACTACATTTTGAAGCTCGTGAAGGTTGAAAACACTACCACTGCTCTGCAAGATCCCAAAAACCTATGGCTGTGATTACTGCAAGTGACCTAAACCATGTATCAGAAGTCCTCACTTCTTAGTTCACACTTTTAACATCCACATCATGTTATCTCTGCTTTCCAAAGTGCTTAAGATAAATGAAAGATATAAACCTATCATACTAGCTTGTTTATTTATAAATTGAGTGCTAGGGATTGACTCTTCCCAACTATAATTTATGTCTATATTTAGTACTCCTAAAGAGCTTTGTTATTCATCTGCAGAAACTGCCATTGACATGTGACATCTGCTTCAGAGTCAACTCACCTTTTAACTGCTTCAGCAAATGAAAATGAAAGAAACTTCTAGACTCGGAAGAGCCTTTGAGGCGATAGCCCAGGTCTGGGTCAGATTTTCAGCAATTTTCAGTTGAGCATCATGGCTAGATGTTTCTAAGCTAGTCCTTGCCCATACCGTACAAGCTGGTTATATAATATTCCTGAAGAACAAAATTTAATTGTGTTTTTTTACAGGCTGCTAAGCTGTTCAGTGTAAGAGGGTAAATCCCATTTAATTTTGGAGGTACTCTCAGTAATTTTTCAAACTGGGGCTTTCAAAGAGATAGCTTTTTACCAAAACCAGAAAGTTTCCAGTGTGCACTTCCTAAAGAAAGTACTACCTTCTATATCTATTCTTACACTGGATCTATGATCTGTACTTATTCTCCCTCTGGTTACTGACGTCAATTGATTCAAATACAGCAAATCCTCCTGTGGGCCTAGGTAATATTCTCTGAAGCCATTAGTTTGAATTGAAATAGGCTTTAAACACCAAACAGACACAGCTGAGCATTCACAGAGAGAGCACAAACAGGTACAAAACCCACAATTTAGGCAAACCATAAGCAATGTGCCAAAAAGCCTATGACAAGACTGAATATGGAAAAGCCTGTTACAAGACTTACTCTCTTAAGACAGCACAAAATTGAGACAATTCATTGTGGATCTAAATGGGGCTTAATGAGCCAAATCCATATTGTGAATTATCTCCCTTTGCTTTACCTTCCCACAGTGCAGAGTATGTTACCATAAGCAGAAACGTTCATAGAGAACTACTTACCATTCCAGTGGGAATGCACCATCAGGAAAGTCACAATACTACTTATAGTTAAGTACTTCCAAGATGCAGTCAGATAAACAGACAACTAGCTTAATAATATTTTAGCCAGTCAAAATTCAACTCAGGCCATTTCCAGCAAAGCTCTGAAAACCTTGCTGCTAGTCCTAAAACCATTGTGTATTTATTCCACTAATTCTTTATCCCATTTCTGTTCCACACCAAAAAAGAAGTCCACAGAAGTGACAGCAAAATTGGTCCTAAATTTATCCTCTTTCACTGACTCCAGCCTGGGAATGGGTTTTCTGGCCCTTCTCTTTTGCTGATCTCCTGCTTCCTGAGCAGAACCTGGGGACTAAGATAAAGAAGGGTTTTTCCTCATAAGAACTAAATCACATTTTTATCTAGCCTTAGCCTTAAGAAGATGACAAAGTTTAATGGGACAAAGAGACACAATCCATTTCTATCTCAAGGCAGGAAATATCCTCCATCAATTATGATGTGATAGTATCTGGTATCTAGTTCATCTCATTCTCTTTGGCTTTTCGTCCACTGGTTTCACTCCTTTTCCTTCGACTTCTGTGCTGACAGGCTTTAATTTTTCTGGTTTTATAATAAATAGATGAAAAATAAGTGACTGGTCATGGACACAAAATTGCCTTTGGCAAAAGTTAAATTCCAAATTAGAGCAAACAAGACTTACATCTGCTCCCTGGCCTTCCCTGCCAGCAATAATAACCACTTACCATATAATTTTATATAACTAACTATACTGGAAACAGAAGCAGAAGTTACTGCTCAGCATAAAGAAATTAGTAAAACAGAAAGCACTCTATTATCTGTTTGGTTTCACCTTCACTTTGAATCACTGCTTTATCCCCCAAACCTGGCAAGGTGCTCTAGAAATAAAGGCTTGCAAGTGCTTGTACCAATATCTCAGTATCACACTAAAGTTCTGCTCCCACACAACTTACAATTAGCAACTGCATCATCCTTTGAAAAGTTCATTGCTGTTTTAAAAAGGTCTGCATCCAACACCAGGAAAAAGCTGAGGTGTTTGTCACAGACCTACTTGGAACCAGAGGCTGAAAAGTTAGGGAGAAAGAAGGCCACAGGTGCAGAGAGGGGTGGTCATGGCAGTCACCACTCAGACGCTGGCAGCATCATGTAAGCTGCCCTTCAACAGGACACCTGAGTTTTGCTCACCACCATGGAGTGTAAAGGCCCCTCTCAGTGCAAAGGCATTTCTTTTAGCTGAGCTATCAGCTTGAAATTAGAATTATTTCATCTTACAAGCTGGCTTTCACAGGTTGTGTTTTGGGGACCTGCAACGTGGTAAATATCACGGAGCACCAGGCAGCACAGATGCCTGTGAATACTTTGCCAGGTAAACACGTATGCCTACAGCATTGTAAGAACAAGCCATTCCTTGGCAAGCTACTGGATTTAACCTGAACAGATTACTTGCTTATTTTCAACTAAAAATAAAACCTTACAGGCATCTTCACTTATGCTTAGATGTTCCTTCATAAAGAAAAGGAAACAAACATTGCTGTTACCATCAATTAAATTCGCTGTTTGTCTTTTAGCCCGCAGTTTCAGGGATAGGATGACCTCAGGTACCATTTAAAGACTGTTGGCACCAGGCTTGGCTTTAGAACTGCACTCTGGATATGACATAATTAACTGTAAAACAGATGTCCCCAAACAAGGAGGTAAATCACATTGACAGACCATTGTCCCAATTCAGTGAGGTGCAGCTGACCTAGAGGAAGAACATAGCCCTACCAACTATAGCACACAAAGAATCTCTGCAAGATAGAAGAATCAGAAAGGTTTTAGCCAAAAAGTTTGAGTTCTCTGCAGTCTGTCCCAGAATTCAGAAACTGGGATTAGTTAAACATTGAAACAGTGTCTGAATGACTTGCTCTCTAAAGCTCATAACCACCAGATAAGAGACACAGCAGCCTCTTGGAAGTTGAACTGTAAGCCCTGGAAACCCCACACTCTAGAGACTATGCTCTACAGCTCAAACACTGAGGAAGGAGGGTGTATGGTTTGGGGTCAGTGTATTTAATCTCTTCATGATCCTTCACCAGAAAGGCCTTACCCCAAGGTGACTGCTTAAAAACTCCAAACACTAATGAGAGGGAAAGAAACTGAACCCATGGGCACATTCTTCACTTTAACCATTCAGATGGCCACCCATAGCTATAGATAAAACTCTTGAAACCACAGGTTATTTATTACCTCAGAAGAGTCCTATGACACCACCCTTTTCTCCACATTTCTCCTCCTGCGCAAGCCAAATAATTATTAAGTACACAAATCTGTCCCTGGCAAAGCTCACTCTTTCCTTCACTCACATCAGACTCATGAACCTCCTTGCACACAAACCCTTTCCAACCATTGCACTTCACACAGATGTTTCCCCACACACCCCATCCCTCCCCTCTGCTAACATTTCCCCTCCAATTAAGCAGCATCACATACGTATTTTCCCCCACCTCACCCTGCGTTTCACACCATGAAAAAACACTATTTCCTGGCCACAAGACCGCTGTGCTCTTTAGCAGCCATACTTTCACTTGTGAGACTCAGAGACTCCTTGGGCTGTCACTTCTGTCACAAGAACACTCTTCTGTGAGCATTAGTGGCCAGTCCACATGGATTTGCCCTTGGATTCCATCTCTATGATGCCAAGAGAGTTGGTCGTAGTGTGAGTGAACTACAGAGACAATGACACATTTCAGAAACTAAAATCCTCTGCTGATGAGCAGGAAAGGTACAAGGCATAAGCAGCAAGATACTCAGGCCTGAAACGTTACCTGGGGGAATGATTTCATAAATGAAAAACACTGATCTCTGTGGAAAGATGAGCCCCAAAAAGGGCACGAGTAACCAAAGCTCTTCCACCATCATTATCAGTGGTGCCCTACAGCTGGGCCAAGGCCTGTGCCTGTCACTGCCTCTGAGGACTTCACAACCTGTGGCAGGATGATTCCTTGCACTTTACAAATGGGAATGATAAGCACAAGCAAGATAATCAGGACTGGCTCTGTGCTGAGGGTCTATAATGGAGGAAAACCTTTACAACTGGTCACAGCAGCTCACCCCAAAGGTCTGCAGTGGATGCCTGTGTGTCAAGCCAGACTTTTCTTTCCCCTATAAACCAAAGGGCATAAAGAAGGGGGGAGAAAATTCAGTCATTTCGTCAGAGGATGCTAGGACAGCTTGTGAGGAACCAGGCCAGAACGACATGAATTGTACAGAGAGAAAAAGGAAATGAAACCTAGAAATCAGTGTATTCAAACTTTCTAGATAAGCCAGTGCCCCACGGCAGGGCTAGGAAGATAGGTAATACTGAAACCAGCCAAGTTTCTACAGCATCTGCTCAGTCCAGTGCTGAATATAGCACAGTGATGGGTTGTATCAACACACAGTGGCAAACTGGTGAGCTTACTGATTCAGGGGCAATGATGTCTAGCTGCAAGTCACTGACTAGAGCCCATTCATCTTTAAACTTCCAAGACTCTGAGCAGAAAACACATGGTTAGTGTATGTTTAACTCCTTTCTATGCTCAGAGGCACAGCTGTGGCTCTTCACCTCCACTCGCATGGGTTAACCACACAGGCAGCTGTAAACAGCAATTTGCTGCAAGTGCAGAGTATAGACTGCAAATCAATAAAGGTTGATACTATTATGTTTTAAAGAATTAAATGTTCTTTTCAAAAACAACAGCAGCCACTCAGAATTCAATTGTTTTGAGGGAGTCACTAAGGTCTAGGCACTGCTGGCAGCAAGGGCAGCTTTGAATGCAGTGCTGAATATCCTCTACTCAGTGACCATCATATGAATGCTTGAGAAAATAGCCAAAACCTCCCTCACTCTATGGTGACAAGATTACAGCCATTCCTGCCTAGAGGAGCAAAACCCCCTTATGGCAGTAGGAAATTTCAAAGTCCTTGCTTTATTACAGCAAAATAGCCAATAGCTACATGACAAAGATTTATTGCTTCCCTACGTAAACACTATTCAGCCTTCCTTCTCATCCTTCAACTGTATTTTAGAAGAGTTACTCGTGAGAACAGTTTTGGATGTCTTTTCACCTTTTACAATTCCTTCCCATGACAAAAAATGTTGAAACAGGGAAGAAGGCAGCTTCTTAAGGAGCAGCAGTCAAGCCCTTGGCTGGCAAAAACTGACTAGCTTCCAATTCCATTTTTCATCAGTGAAGGATCTAGTCAGTCTTCAATTTGTTGCCTCAACAAATGATGGCCTAGGTTCAAGACACATACCATTGCAGCTGCTTTTGGGAATTCATGCAGTGTGCAAATTAAAGTGATTAATGCACGTAAAAAGACTTTGGGAAAACAAGTTTTTTCATGCTTTCCCTTCTCAGAGAAAATAACTAAATAACATCTAAATATATCAGACTAATGTCTCAGGAACTGGATGGATAGAAGGTTTGTACCACACAGCACAGGCATTAGTGGTGTCCCTCAATGAAAATGCTCACTGGCCAATAAATCCCACTGGCTCCTTTGGGAACAGCCTGGCATGAGATTTTTTTTTTTGCACAATATTGCCTTAGAATGTTTTGCACAAACTTTGAGGTAAAGTCATCTGAGCACCCAGCCAGACAACTAGATGCAGGCAAAACTTTGAAGAAATGGCACAAGGTATTTCAAACTCCCAACCAGCACCAGCTTGCACAGCACTGGTACCTCCAGGCTGAAAACAAAAAGACCTGACATGTTCACCTTGGTACTCTGCAGAAACAGACCTCATATCTGTTGGGAAATGTTGGAGCCTCCAAGGCCCCTTGTGAAATGATTGTCTTCAGTTTGATGTCTGGGGGTCTACAATGCAAATTTGTCACACAGCAGTCCCCATAATACATCAGGAGCAGCACAAGGACTGGTCATGCCCAGGCACAAGGAGCAACCTGGAAATTTAGTTTGGTCCTTCCTGTACTGCTATAGCCTGCAAGGAGGAGAATAATACCGTTAGATTGCCAGAACAACATTTTTCCCAGCACAATAGTGCTTGGAAAAAACAACCAAACAAATCCAGACTGGCAAATTGAGGAAAAAATAGAAACCAAAGTTGTGCCATCTGGTGCAATAATGGCTCCAAATTATGCAGCTCCAGGAAAAAGCATTTGGCTTGTAATCTGGCACTGAAAAGGCAAATCAAGAGTAAAGTACTTAAAACCCAGTGTCATTTGATCACTTTATGAAAAGGCAGTATAGTCTATCCTGTGCATTTGTAAGAGGAGAACTACCTTTTAAAAGTAGTTCTCAAAAAGTGTTTGTATTTCTTACTTTTATGTGTTTAAACCACTCACAGTAAATATTAAGAGTATTATGCAACCTCTAAATGCAGTGCTTGCCCTTGGTTCGCCCTGTATTTCCTGGTACATCCTTACACTCCACACCTTTAGAGGTCAAAAGGCTTTTCATATACTCTGCTGTGCCTTGCTCCTCAGAAGACCAACCTGGGAGCCAAAAACCTGCCCTTGTCAGAAAGGCAGAGTCTTCCAGACTCTTTTACAACTTCACCACTTGCATGTAATTTTTTTGACTTTTTAGTCCAAAAAACCTATCTCCTGGTGAATGAAATATTGTCCAACTCAGCACAAAATTTCATAGATCTAGCTTTAACGAGATGACAGTACATTTCTTTAGAGGAGGGATGACCAAATATCTGAGAGCTTACTGATATTAACAAAGCACTGTACTATGTATCACTGTAATTTTGAGACAGAAATATTTTCCTGCTTGGGTCAGACCCAAGCCCATTCTGGTGCTCTGTCCCACTGGCAGCAGCCAGTACAAACGCTTCAAAGGACAGCTGTTGAAAAAACCTCTGAGAAACAATACCCATGTCCTTAATGCTTTCTTCCATGCCTCAAAGAGGAGTTGGCTTATGCCTCTGAAGAATACAGATGGAACAGCCTTTTAAGTATTTCTCATATCATTTAATCTGGGGTGCTTTTAATATCCATGCAAGTAGATAATTCTTTTTGACCCACTGAGCTCTGGTTCTCAGCAGGAGGCAACCACAGCGTCAATTTTGCACTGTGTGCTCTCCATTAACTTTTCATCAGAATATCCATGTATTAGACTTTCCTTAGTGTTACTGTATTATTTTTTCAAACACACAAGCAGCTCAGTTCCCTTTTAAAACTGTGGCTCTACGCTTCATTAAGCTATCTCTGATAGCATCTACACAAATGTTCCGCCTTCACGGCAGACTGCAAATTCAGAGCCCAGGCAAGTGAGGAGAAACTTGGATTACTTTTGCCACTGGGCATTATTGTACTTTTATCCACGTCAAATCTCTTCTCCCACTGCTCTGCCAAGATGTTTAATTCCTGCTGGGTCGTCTAACAAACCTCAACAGCTTTCATCAACTGAAACAAATTTCCATGATCGGCTAAATTCCCCAGCTTGCTCTGTTGTTCTTTCTCCTCTCTGCTGATGGGGATAGAGAGTACCCCTGGCTAGACCCACATTGCTCTGCTCTGCTCTGACCCACTCAGATCCTCCAGAGTCAGCATATACTTAACTTGGCTTCATGGCGAAGACTATTCAAGCTGCTAGCTTCAAGTATGTGGTGTGATACAGAAGGATGCAAAAGGGAAAAAATGAAAGATTAGAAGTGTACCCTGTTTTGTAGCCTGCTGCCTTTGTTGTGGAGAGCTGCAAGCCCAGTGAGTGACTAATCAGATTAACTGGATTGAAAGAAATTAACAGGAATTGATACTCACAACGACATAAATGCATTTTGGGGTTGCAGATATCCAAATGATGTGGCTCTGAATTAGGTGGTTATTTCTCTGCAATTCTGCCTCCATTTCCAGAGAGATGAAACTAAATACCACCTTAGTGCAAAGCTGTCATAGTGGCAAGAAGAGCCTTATCCAGAATCAGGTTATCTCATGTCTGAATAGAGGTATCTCAAGAGAAACAAATAGAAAATGCCTCAGGAAGCCATGATTTACCCAGACGTACAACTGAAGTGAGGAGCCACAGTTATTTTTCATCCATCATCCTACTTTCTGTTACCATGATAGGAGCAAGTTCAACAACACAGTGATTTGAGCTAGCAATGCTCATATTTAGACCAAGAAAAACAATCTATGGTGAAGTTGCTTGATTAAACGAGCCACCCAGCAGAAGTGGTTTGGAGCCACTTTTCTCCCTTTCTACCCAACCCTTTGTTATCCTCTTCTGGTTTCTTCCTCAATTCAGTGTCTCAGAGTGGTCCAAGAGCACTTCTGTGTCTTCTGCACACCTCTGATTTTACAATCCTGCATACCCTACAATTCACAGAGCCTTTTTCATTAAGGATTGCTTTCATCTCTCCTGGGTAACTCCAAAAGCTCATATGAACATTATCCCCTCTACATGGACCCCATACACACAGCCAAGAGTGGGAGCTGACTTTCTGTTTCTCAGCACACCTCAGCCTTCCCATTTGTTTCCCAGGTGAGTGGTGCTGTGGTCACATGTTTGAAACAGGACTTCCTCAGAGAGGCTGTGAAAACAACCACAACTCTCTTCTCATGTGAAACTTAGCTCTTGCCAAGCCCCCAAGCCCAGGAAGCCCTAACCAGTCAGTACTTGTCACCAGGAAGTAAAGTCTTTTTCTAGATCTGTTTAGCAAATTATTTTTGTTACAGCCTTATCATCATGTAGGATACTGCAGCTTTATTTTAGCACTGCCCCTTATATCATCCAGGATCTGTTGTTGTCCTGCATTGAAGGATGCCTTGTTGTTTCTTCAGCTCATCCATTTAACATGACAAACTTAAGCAAGAAAGAGCTCCAGGGTTCCATAGAGTTCTTTTCCTGAACAAACAGAATCAAGTGACAGATTGGGTTATTTTTGTGGCTCTTGTGGCTACCACACCTTACATTACCCCATGATACTTGACAATAATTCCAGAAGCCCATCCACAGAGAAAAACTGTCTAGCACTGTGGTCCTACCACATCATGCTTGTCAGACATTACATTGTCTCAGCATCAGGATCAGCTGGTACCCATCTCACCCAATGCCCAAAGCAGTAAAGAAGGTTTTCAAAATATGTACAGAGCCTTCAGTTATCCTATCAGACAGGTTAAGGCCCAGAACAGCTGAGGACAGACTTACCCTGACCCCAAAAGTAGTCAACTGGCCCCTTTTTTCTCCTTACACTCAAAGAAGAGATCCACTCTATTATTCCGCCAGAGGCTATCATTCCTACCCTCACACCAGCTATTTTTCTCCACTCTATTTTAAAACACAGATAATCAGTAGGGAAATTACCTACTTTGGTAGTATTCAAAATCAATCTATTGCTAGCTCTCAAGTCTTTTGCTCTCTAAAATAATTGAAAATGTGGGGATTGCTGTTACAGACAGCAAGAATCAAAAGCATGACGAATTTAACTGATACCTGTTGCTGTACTTGAGGGTCCTTGTTAAGCAGCACAGGTGCAGTAACTCGGTCTGCTCCCACACCATTCAGTTTCATGGAACACTTACAGACACCAAGTCTCTGTGAGAATGACAGGTACAAAGCACAGAACGAGCCCAGGAAGGCAACACTGGATGGCCATGTGGAAGGAGTTTATTAGCCCACTTCAAGAA